>SRMA01025986.1:53838-144107 GCA_007224835.1 Danionella cerebrum
ATCTCTGAGAATGCTGGGAAATTTTCCGTTGCCTTCAAACTTACCACATTTTTAGAGGTTATTTTCTGTAAAAGAATATAACAACCACTGTGAAGATGTATTAAAACCCCAGGCGCTTGAATGGCTTAAATATTTACCATTGGCTCATAATGGCCATTAAAAATAAATGGGAAATAAAATAAAAGCAATTGTTTACCCTAGCAACCAAATTTTCTGAACTCTATCTCAGCTTTATTTATATATATAAATTTGATATATATTTATATATATATATAACAAGGGGACCATTACATTATGCTACTGACCCCTCCCTCCATAGCAACCAGACTTTGCCATGGCAACCATTTTGGCATATCAATATCTCAGCTAAAGAAAATCATAAAGGCATAGGGATTGGTTTATATTACTCATATTGGCATAGGGAACTTTGCACAATGACACTGACTCCTCCATAGCAACCAAAAATAATATCTAAAAAAACATACCATTTTGTTAATAAAAATATTATTAAATGGCAATTTTACAAGTCACTATAACAGTTTGTGCACCAACCTTAGACTTCTAGCCAATAATAATATTAACAGGACAAACTCACCTTTTTAATCTATGCAGCATATTTATTTAAATGATTTGCATTCAGCAGGTGCTTTTATCCAAAGTGACTTTTTTTGTTAGTTCTTGCTTTCCAAAGGTTTGAACCCATGACCTTTGCTTTGCTAACCCAATGCTGTACTGACAGAGGCACAGAAAATCCACACTGACTGGTTTAATTTGATTGTCTATGAAGATTTATTTTTATAACAAATAATATATAATAATAATTTACATTATGCCATTTTCTGTGCATAAACAGACTTTATATAAATGTATACCGAAAGTGTTCTGGAGTTTTATTTATTTTTAACAGACAGGTTTCTACATTTAGGCAAACATATAAGAATGACCAGAATAAAATGAATGCATAAACTTTATTTATTTATTTATTGTCATGGTTGCTGGAAAGATGGAGAGAAACTCTAGTTACATTTCTCTTCTTTTTCTCCACACACAAACAAGCACATTCCTGTGAAGGACCAACACTCAACTGTTGACAGTCCGTGTCATGCAGGATGTGCACCAAGAGAACAGTGATGGTACTTGTATATCAGGGGTGGACAAAGTCATTCCTGGAGGGCCGGTGTCACTCCTGGTTTTTGATCCAGCCTTGCTTCAGTACAAACACCGGCAGCTTTAAACAAACCAAGGAGAGCTTCATTAGTAGAGCCAGGTGTGTTTCATGAAGGTTGCAACTAAACTGTGCAGGGCTGCGGCCCTCCTTGCCCACCTCTGGTGTAGATGGTACGTACCAGTTCCGGGAGAAGTCAAAAGGAGTGTAGTAGAACAGTGGAGATGAGGAAACCAGTAGAGACACAGCAGGAGTGCACAGGAGATTCAAAATGGAACCAGTCTTGGAGAGTCAGTGGGAGTGAACTGTAGATCGACAACCATGGTAGAGCTCGTATGTGCCTTTTAATTGTGGGAGAGCAATCAGGAGTGTGCACTGATTGGATGACAGGTTCATTGGATCAATTGTCTGCAGGTGAGTCTGTAAGTAAGGCAATGAATCCCTGACACTAGCCCCCCCCCCCACCCCCCATCTACTGGTGGCTCCCGACACCCCTTTCCAACATGACCCTGACCTTGAAGAACAGGCTTGGTGGGAAACTTTTAGTGGAGCACTGAACAAGTGATATAATACTTGTTCTCCTGAAATACATCAGTAAAGTCATGGTAGGCATTCTATCAGATATACAATTTGATTACATATTAGTGTATTTAAATTTGATATTAAGAAAAATCTGAGTTGAGTGTTAATTATATCTGTTTAGAGATGGCTGTGTATCTGGAGGAATCTAGTGAAATCCACAAATGCCCATAAGTTGAACCGTCAGAGGCAGGCCAGTTAATGGTCCAAATCGATGATGGCAGAATAAGCTCCAACCTCACTGTGTCTCTCATCAAAACAACACAACAGAAATCAACTGCAATCCCTTACCTCATCTTCAAATCACTGTTTTCCAAAAACTCCCAGCAGTTCCTGGTATGTCATCAATCCCTGGTGATGCACAACCTCGGACTCCAAGCATACGCACAACAACTATCTCCTTCTGTTGTATACCTGGGACCCATACCTCCCCCTCATAGTTCTTCGATGAACCCTGTGACCCCTTGGCACCCTATAAAGCCCTTCACTCCAGACAATCCTATGCACGCTCATACCAATATGAAGTGTGAGTGTGAGTGTGTTGTATGTTAAATTTTAATCTGTAAAGTGTTTGGTGTGCTATGTTTGTGTTTATGTTCAGTTGAAATACAATCTGCTCAAACACTCCATTTGTCCATACATTGAAATAATTTAGTAAAACATTTAATTTAAAATACATTGCATTCACTTACCGTTTTTCACTTTCAGAACCAAACCTGTTCAGTTTAAAACCCGGTCATTTTATACTCTATCTATACCATGCCATGCTGTTCCGCCATCTTGAATGATGACATCATCAGGGTCACAACAACATTTTTCTGTAAACTTGTTTGTTTTGCAATGTTTTGTCTGAATTGGGTTGTGAATAAGTGTATTTTGAGTTTGTATGTGCTGTGAATATTTTCATCGTGTGAAATGGTATGATTCATGGGCGGAGCTTGGAACATATAAGGGCTCCCAGGCTCCTATGTAGGCATCGGTTGTTGTAGGAGTATGATGTGTGGGGTAACTGTAAATTCAAGTTTAGAGCGGTACATATTATAAATATCATCATTGGGTTTTTTTTTTTTTTTTTTATTTGTTGTTTTTGTCACTCCAGCCTCCCGTCAGGCTAACCCCTAACAGATACCAACTATACCACTGAAGCAAATGGTGGCTGCAGTGGTTACTCCTGAGCAGGACAGGGATTCAAGGGTGCGCATAAGTCCTCTGCCTTTTTCCACCCCTCTATCCAAGGATCTTGTGAAACCTCAGTCTACACCACAGCAACAAGTCAATTCAGTAACTCCCGAGAGATCTCCGGACCCGGAAGACGGACAACCACTGCTAGACTTCCAGCACATATACAAGGTTAATGAAATTCTCAACTCCTGCAAACACATCAAGTATGTGGACTGGGTTGGATTCAAAATTCTGGAAGAATTCCATAACAACCACCCTAAAAGACAAAGAGAACACGCAAGGAAAACAAGGGATCGCCTGCATCCACTTACCTCATCTTCCAATCATTGTCTCAGAAGTTCCCTACGAAAACTACAACTCCCAACAGTTCCTGGTCTGTCGTAAATGTTACATCCTGGACTCCCAGACTGGCTTTCCTCAGTGTCTGCTTTGTGAGTTACCACCATTGCCTACTTACCTGTGCTACCCTCTCAACTCAGAACCAGAAGGCTTCTCATAGTATGTTCCTGTTGGTGTGAGATCTTCACCATCGTCCCTGAGTTGAGCTCACCTGTTAGCGTCCAAGGTTCGCATGCTACACCTCGAACCATGATCTCCCCTGAACTCTTACTGCTATTTCAATAAACAGTGTAAATACTCTGATCACCTGTCTCAAGTGCACAGCTACTATGATACCTGACAGCTAGAACTAATATAGATATTTATCATGTAAGATTAAGAGAACTGTCTTTTCTACAGTAAAGTTGTTTTTTTGGAACATCCTGTCACTTTGTCCCAACCACCCTTCCTAGGCAAAGCTGAGAGTGTGAATCAGGAAACCCGTGAAGGGGTGTTCTGTTCTGCTAGCTCATAGGCTTTGTGATTTAGCCTCTTTGTCTAGTTTTCCAGCCAGCCTATCTTATTTCCACCTGAGAGCTGTGTCGAGACTCACTAGCAATCATCAACTCGGAGCTGCTGAATGGTGTGAGAGCACTGATGGCTGTGAAGGCACCCGATCTCGACCCAGTGATTGCACTTATGCCATCAACACTTTGTTAAACAACCTAGTTTTGAGTAGAATGCGTGAGAAACGTAGCTGAGACGCTCGCTCATAATCCGTGCCAAATCTGCAGATATGTCACAACAGTGTGAAAGGAGAGTAGGTACAGCATTGTTCGGTTTCTTTCTATTATTGCAGCAAAAGGGTAAAACATGTGATCTTCAGCTGGAAAATACAGGCTTTAAAATGTACGTTTTTTTCTCGATTATCGCCTGGATGTTGATATTACCTGCCACTGGATTGCAATCGAGTCAAATGTGTTTTTGTAAACACTATTGACCACATAGCACCATTTGCTGCCTTGATTTAAAATACACTTGTACGAAGGTATTGTTGGTTTTTGACATTTTTTGGAAACATTTATTAACATTATATAAGTTGTTGACATTTATTTGTAAAAACAAACTAAACAAAAGGAAAACGGGGTTAGTTGCAAACTATCACGCAAAAAAAAAAAAGTCTATAAAAAGCTGCTTTTTTGCTTGATAATTTACCACTTGAAAATGCAGTTTGGGGCCCATTTGCACTATAAAAATGAATGCATTATACTACAAAAAAAAAAAAAAAACAGCAGCTGTAACACCATTATTGGTTTTACAGGATTGTACTGTAAATTTTCAAATTCTAACAATTGTATCAGTTAATGCATTTCTAATTAACATAGTTTTGTTACTATAAAACAGTTTAAAACACATAAAATTCTTGGATTTAAATCATAATATTTATGGTTCAGGACTATCTTTTTTATAGCTCAGAAATGTAAAGGTTTGCACTGCAATAATTACGGTTAGATACCATCTTTTTTACAGCTCTGAACTGTCCAATTTAAAGGTTTAGGTTGTAATAATTACATCGAAATAAAATAAAACTACAATTTGTCATAAAACCCCAGATAAACTGTAACATCGGTATTGTTTTTACAGGATTATCATTTTACAGATTGTTTTAATGATTTTATGGTTTATAAAGGTCAAGGTGCATGTGATTTGATGTGGTTTCTTACAAAAATGCTCCTTAAACACATTTTAAAACTCATGTCTTTTCTATAAGCAATAATACAGTAGTTTGTTCATTTTACGGCGATAAAGCACATTTCATTACTGTTAAATTTAAGGTCTTACTCTGTAAAACTAACTATGGGATTTTCACTGTAAATTCTACAGTTATCACACTTTTTTCTGTAATATTTGAAGCACTTTGCAGTTGAATTTATGGACATTTTTTCTGAATATTACAAAAATGTATTGATTTTAAGGCAAAGGATGTCGAACAGAGAATATCGATTACATTTTTTGTTCACCCCCAAAAAATCCAGTAGTCACTTTAATGTCTGCTTTAATCGCTTTGCTACCAGTTTAGACTGGTCTTGTTTCAAGCTAATGTGCTTTGGGTTTAGTGATGCCTGGCAACCTAAAGTCTATGTGTGTCTGTTTGTTTATCTGTGTTAGCTCACTTTCAGTCGGGGCTATGCTAGTGGTTGAAACATCCATGCTCGGAGGTACAGTAAAACCCCCCAGGGATGGGCACATGGACACCTAATAGAGCCGATATAACCACTTGGGAAAGATAATGAAGTTCTAAATACTGCTATCAAGTCTTATGTAATTGTGGCATGCAGCTCTCCAAACTATTGCCTTTGGCATTTCCAACTGTATCACTTTGTGTGAGCAACAAATGCCTCTTTTAAGTTAATATTTCAGCACTGTTGTTGATATTTTACAGTTGTTTAGGCCGCACATAAATTAGAAACAGAGATAGTAAACTTATCTCCCAATTCACATTTACAATGGATCAGGGTCTTAGAGCACTAATCCTCTGAGCTATTTTTGCAGCAAGTTCATCTCTCCTCCAGAAGTGATATGACTATGATCGGAAAGAAGACGCTCAAGTGTCAAACACCAAATACTCCAAACGAAACCAAATGATTCTGTTTGTAATAGTTTCACATTTAATGCATGAAAAGCAAGAGATGAACCTTTGGATGAGGAAGAGAGTTTCAAAATATTAACACCTCTTTCCATATCTACACTGTACATCCCACAAATTAAGAACCAAATGTAGATGACATTCCCATTAAAAGCATTAACGTAAATCCCTTGAGTAAAACCTGTTAAGCTGTAGAAGCTCCTGCACAGTTCATGGTAGCACAGGTCTCGCTAAACCAAAGCAATTGCAGCAGAAAAGCTTGGCAATTACGGCAGAATTCGCTTTCAACTCACTCTAAGCTTTCAGCAGTTGCTTGGGGGCTCAGAAAAGATATCAGGTATCTGGGGATCGAGCAATCCTCAATTTCATGGATATCTGAGACATGACGTGATGTAAGCTACCAGTCAAACATTTAGTGGACTGCTTTATGTTTTTTTCTAAATCTACTGTGTAGACTCTCACTGACAGCTTCAAGATGTAGTCACCTGAAATGGTTCTAACTTTGTGATATTTAACTTTTGTGGAATTTAATAGTGTTCGGACAAACAGAAATCAGCTTGGTTCACAGGTGACAGTGATAATTTAAGAGAATGTGGCCAGATCTCAACTCTCATGGTTCCCTTAGAACAGCATGGAGGAAGAGGTGTGATGGTGTGAGGGTGCCACCTGTACCATCTGGTTTGTCTTTAAATGGACAGTCCTTTACTTTTCATTAGGGCAGAGACCACAATGCAGTTTTAACAAGAAGGAGAGTGCTGGAGTGCAACCTCAGACGAGCTTCACATTCACCTGAGTCCAATATCATTTGGATGGAAGCGCAGCGATGCAAAAGGGGCCACATAGTGGCAACATAATACACAATTTTTTCTGCTGTTTTATACTGTTATTTCAATTTGAAGTAAATGTTTGAAATTTGGCACACTGCCTACAAAAGTTGGATCAAGTTTCTGAGATTTACAGGAAGTCAGTTATTTTTAATTTACTTGTAAAACGTAGTAATTCCAGGCCTTATACTTAAAAAAAAACTCCTCCTAGAGATTGTGTCTGTACACTCCAGCAGTCTTATCTTAAGGCATATGGGATGTTAAATGACAAAAAAAAAATTTTACTTTGTCACCGGAGGTGCAAGACCCCAATGAATGCTGCTTGCAGCCTTCATTTTTCACGTTTTTCATCTCAGTAGTAATTCTTTGTCGAACACAGGTGGTAACTCTATCAAACCTTTTCGTGGACAAACATCCCATTCAAGACTTAACCTGCAGCGATCACACAGTCCTTTTTGCCATTTCTCAACAGAAACACAATTTGCTGGCTTCTCAGAATAATTTTTAACTAAATCTAAATGTTCTAAAATCCAGTCCTGGACCACACAATATAAACTCATTTTCAGTGGCTCCATTCAGAATCATCTCGAGTATGAGGCATGTGCTGTGATTGGAGTCCCATAAAAGGTGCAGAGATAAGCAACTGGTCCATTGTCCCCAGGGATTCCAGCTAATAAGAGCAATCGTATTTATAGAGGAACGTTTTAATGCATCCCCTGCATCACTGGTTATCTCTCCCTGCAGCACATCAGATAAGTCCAGTGATCTACTGAAGGTAACGTTTGCCTGCTATTACAGATTGCAATCTCCTCTTTTGTCATGAACGCAGATTTGCTAGGATTTTTATTTTAGCGCATTGTGTCTTATATTTTATGGATGACTTCCATCTGATTGCTTTTGCTTGTCGTGTTGCCTTTTTACGGTCCCCTTTACTGCTTTTAAAACACAGGCAGCAATGTCTATGGAGCGATTTGACTGCCATTACTGCAAGGACACTTTGCTTGGAAAAAAATACATCCTAAAAGAGGACACGCAGTATTGTACAAAGTGTTATGAAAATCTGTTTGCAAACTGCTGTGAGGTGTGCTCTCTGCCAATTGGGTGCAACTGCAAGGTAGGCATACGGAACGCATGATGCATTCATAGCCAATGAGCACAAACTGAGATCAAAGATTTCAACTCCACTTTCTCTGGATGCTCAAAGGATCTCTCCTACAAGGACCGGCACTGGCATGAAAACTGCTTCAAGTGTGGCAAATGCAGCCGATCATTGGTGGACAAACCCTTTGCTGCTAAAGATGAGCTTATGCTTTGCACCGAATGCTATTCTCATGAGTATTCCTCAAAGTGCAGCACCTGCAAGAAGACAGTGATGCCAGGTAGAGGGATTCTGTCTCCATCTTTTCTTTTTTGGTACGATATGTAACTTTTAACATGGAAATCAGTTTTTAAGGTGGTGTTTTCCTCACATAGGATCGAGAAAAATGGAGTATAAGGGGAACAGTTGGCATGAGACCTGCTTTTTGTGTCAGCGCTGTCAACAGCCAATTGGAACCAAGTCTTTCATCCCTAAAGATAACAGTTATTACTGTGTCCCATGTTTCGAGAAGCAGTTTGCCTACCAGTGCTGTGCCTGCAAAAAGGTAAAACAGTCACTTAAATGCTCAAAAATATCAGACATTTACCCCTTATATGTTTTTATCCAATTCAAGTTGATTTTGTGCCTAAATTTGGCCATAACTCGTTTCTGTTTTGGCAAATTAAATGATTATTGGTGGCAAATCCCTTTTTTACACATAATTTGGGAAAATGCATTGCCCTCTTGGCAAATTTACTGTATTTTCTTATTGTTGATTACAGCCACTGAATTAAACTGCTGCCTAAATGGTTAATGGTTCTAAAAGGTGATCGACGGTTCAAATAAAAAAAAAAAATTAGCTCTTTCCAACAGGAATGACCACCAAAAATAGAGAATACAGTATTATTTGCAATCAAAAAATGTTGTTATAATGGAAGTCAATGGGGGTAAAAACAGCCACGAACAATAAATCTGGTGAACACAAAAACCAATCAATGCCAATGTTGTTACTAATGTTTGAGAAGTTAAATATTGTGATAAATGGTAAAAACTAAACTTTTTTTCATAATCAGTGACATTGTGTAACATCATGCCAATTAAAGAGTAAAAAAATTGTTTTGATAAGAGCTGTGGAAGATAAAGATATATATATTTTTAAATATTGATCTCAAAGATTTTTAATAGCAGTTTAGTGGGTAAAGTTACTAAAGTTAAACTATTAACTTTTAAATCTAAATTTGAATAGGTTTTGTTAATTTTCTTTCAATTCAATTAAAATTCAGTTCTTTTTACTGCTGAATTTTATAGCTGCAAAGGTAAACTTTGTAGCCATATTATCAAATCGAGGAAAACTGTTTAACCGCTTAACCATTAGTAGTCTGGAGCCTTTTTGAGCCTTTTTTATTATATATATATATATATATATTTATTTTTTTTTTTCATTACATTACATTACATTAAAAAAATTTTGTTAATAGAGAACAGCAGTCTTTATGTTTTATAACAAAAATCAAAAGGGTTGGGACAAAATAAAAATGTATAAATCCCAAAAAAGCAAAGACAAGGTCAACCAAAATGTCAGACCAAGTAATCTGATGTTGATGTTAATAGCCAAATAACATTTTTACTTTTATGGTGCATTTACAAATATGAGTAGTCCGCCTGAATCTGTTTTCTTGTCTTGGCTTGGTTTGAAAGGTTTTTACTGGAGAGTTCTTGACTGAACCAAACATTAAGCTCCAGTATAAACTTAGATCATGCCTTTTAATTTTCTAGGCCATAACAACTGGTGGTGTCACTTACCACGATAAGCCCTGGCACCGAGAGTGTTTCACTTGCATTGGATGCAAGAGACAACTGGCCGGCCAACGCTTCACCTCTAGAGAGAACTACCCATACTGCCTGGACTGCTTCAGCAATCTGTATGCCAAGAAATGTGTGGGCTGCACAAAGCCAATAACAAGTACGTGTTCATCCTCTTCACCTAGAGGCAATTTTATATGACCATAGATTAAATGGGATTTTTTGTGTAATGGTGTGTGTGTGTGTGTATTTGTTTTTCCAGGCCTGGCAGGTGCTAAGTACATCTCTTTTGAAGAGCGCCAGTGGCACAGCGAGTGTTTCACCTGTATGCAGTGCTCTGTGTCTCTGGTGGGACGGGGGTTTCTCACCCAGCGTGATGATATCCTCTGCACTGACTGTGGAAGGGAGAAATAAACGTATTCTCTATGGCACAATACACAACCACAGAGATACACACCTGAAGAAAATCAGCTTAATAAACATGTAGAATATATCTCCTGAGGCTTAACATATAGTTTCATAATCTAATGCTTGTACGTCAGACCCACTCACACGGAAACAACCTATATAAACATAAACATGGAGAGAGCGCTTCTGAGAAGAAGTCACAAGGTTTCTCCTCCAACAATTTTATAATATAACTTTATCCACTTTATAAATGTGATTTATTTTAGAACACCTTGAGTCTAACTTTTGGTTTGCCACATTAGTGGTAATTTATTCATAATGTTTGACTTGATTTAAAATTGGTTTTAAGTGTTTTTGGTGTGATAATGACCCGGAAATGGTAAATGACCCAGAAGCAAAAGAGCACCGTCAGGCTTACAAGGGGATATGAGAGCAGCATTGTGTGTTTTTCGTGTTGTGGAATATTTTTTTTTTGTATCTCGAAGCAAAATATTTATTGAGAGAAAATGGCCAATTTTATATGTCCCATTTATTAAAAACCTATGTTTCAAATATTTAAACACATTTTAATATAGAATTTATAAGTTCATCACAGTCTAATGGTTGCAAAAAAGACACACGCATATATATATATATATATATATATATATATATTTTTTTTTTTTATTGTATTTTTGGCTACGTTTAGACTGGAATGACCTTCCAGCTGTATTCATCTAGAAACTGCATTAAGAAAATACAGAAAACAGTGCTTTTGATGGATGTAACGTGAATGGATGCGTACGAGCTGTAATGTGAATCTGGAAATTACTTTAAATTAGGGAAAAAAAGGTTTGACTAAATAAAAAAAAAACGACAAACCATTTTGTCATAAATTTCCTTCTCTTCTTCATACAAGAAAGAATTGACGTTGTAAATGTTTCAGGAAAACGTTTAGACATAGATTTCCATCTCCTCTCACTTATTTGCCATGGTATTTGTGCTATATAGAAGAAGTATCTTGTATGTACTTATGGCGTTTATATAACAAAGTTTGGGAGGAGCTGAGAGGACCACACCATAGAGCATTTTTTTCCACCTGCTTAAAGTTCTGTGGACCCTTTCTTAAAATGCTGGAAGTTTAAAATGACAAATAAAGATAGAAATTACAGAATCAAATCATAGTAACGCCCAGCATGTGCAAAACTAGAATATCGTAGCTGTTTAAGGTGGGGGGAGTTCTTGGGTCCAGATCATTGTCGTTCCCAGACTCCTTACAGCTAGCCTGGTATGCCTTACCTCAACCCTTCCAAACAGGCTTGCGATGTATGCAGGTTAACGTATGTGAACTCGTGAAATGGGGTTTAAATTGTCCCCATCTTTTTTTAACTGTTATCTATCCAAATGTAACACACACACATTGCATGTGCAGCCATGACCAACATGATGCTAAACTCATCTACATGTTGAACTTGGATTATTTCCGAACAAGATCATTTGATTAATTGTTTATTGTTACTTCAAGTGAAAGTCGGCACTTTGGGATGATGTCATAGTTTGGTGTCATCACATGTGGGTATTCATAGCAAAACAATTTGCACTATATGGATGTAAAAGGGGTCAAAATGGTTACTTTTATAAATTGTACTTTTTACAGTATTAAAAATTAAATTTAGCTTACTACTCTGCAGAACCACTGAGACTCATTTTTAGAAGAAGCACAATAAATGTTTAACCATGCGTTTTAAGAGAATAAAACTTTTAATCCATTGTAACTAGAAAAAAACAGAATCAATAACTTCAGCAAAAAAAGCTGTCTTTAAAACTGAAAGTTAGGCAAGACCATAATTAATCTTTACATCTGCCAAAAATAGTCTGATTTTGTGCAGAGTCTTGTATTTTAAGCTTTTTCTTGCAGCACAATCATAGCTATAGCTAAAGAAGCCTGCCTTCTTTCTCTGCCCAATTTCAAATGTATTTTTAGATGCAGTTTTTGCCACAGTGAGCTAAATTCAGAGTAAACAACCATTCGAGTCTTTAATCCCAAGCTAGTCTTTCAAAAATAAATGCCCTCAGGAAAAGCCAGGGACAAATGCTGTATTCAATGTTTGGTGTGTTTTGGTAAAAAAATAAAAAATAAGAATCTATATTGGGACTCAAACACTCCACCATGAATAAACCCAGCCTTCCAGAGAGAGAGAGAGGGGTGATGAAGAGGCAGATGGGCTGAAGCTAAAAGTCCACGCTGTTCACAATCACCTCTTCTGCAACGGTGCCGAATATGTTCTCAAGCCCTCGAAGAAAATCCCAATGCACTCAAACTTGCGTGTGACTCTGAATCTCATTGAGGCTTCCACCACCAAGAAAATAATGAACATTTAGATGGACAGATGGGAGTGAGTGAGACAGGTGGCTCTGCCGCAGGAAGCTGGGTTTCTGGCTGTGCAAGGGACACGTCTGTGTGTGGCCACTTCTTACAAATTCGTTCTTCTTGAGTATGAAATTCAATCCACAGCAGATCTTTTCTAATACCGATGTGTTGAGGAAAAACAAAATCACTGTCTGGAAGGCATTTATCCAGCTCTACCTGCAGTAAGTGAAGACTTCACATCTCAGACAAGAGATCAATGGAAGTTACAAACAACTGGCCACATTTCAGCATTACCTCACATCCCTGAGTGCTTTCCTGAGAGAAGTCAACCCACCAGTCCTGTGCCAGAAGTGTCTTGAAGACACTCTGAAGTGGAATTTGTCTTCGCAGAATGAATTTTACTTCCAAATTGAACGTCTCAGGACAAAAACTTTGCTGTCGTTCTTGTTATAAGATGTATACTTGTCTATTAAACAAATGGAATACTTGACCAAAGCTAGGTTTGGCATTTAAAAGCAATTGATTAATTGAATCCTCTATAAGATTGAAAGGTAAAAAAAGTTCTTCAATTTATGGGTAATAAAGGCTGTATAGATCAGTGTATCCCAGCGTTTAATTCACACTCTTATGTTCTCTTTACGTCATTCTAATAACTTACCCAATTATCTCCACACCTGTGCACTATCTCTTTATTACCTTGTCTCTTATCAGTGTTTTAACTTCATCAGCATTTCCCTTTATTTGCTTTCAATACTCCTGTCCTCATTGTCAGTCCTACGGTTCATGCTCACTGACTCTCCATGATTGCTCCCTGCCATATTGGATTTCCTGTGATATCCTGCTGAGTTTCTCTGGGTTTCTCCATCTCCACTCCATTGCTACTCTGCTGCTGACATCTCCTGCTACTCCTGGCTCACCTGCAACTTCATCTTGAAGACATTTCAGGTCCACTGTTCTCCAGGTTCAATTTAAATCTTGATTCCGAGTTCTGTTCCTGTCACCCATTTCCCGTTGCCATCCATGGTTTTCAATTAAGGTGCATTGTGGCATGAAACTTTGGACCAAAACCTCGGATTGGTGTGTTGAGGCCTTAATATGTGACACCACCAACTGTGACGTATGTTAACTTGTAGTTCTGTATAGGATCAAAAACAAATTTCAACATGCACCTTTAGTGAAAAAAAGTTAATTTTATGCGAAAATAAACAAATTCTTAGTCTGCTTCAAAAATCCATATGGCTCTGAGATTCACAATTTGAGCTAGGTGGTTCGTTTTATCATCTATAGACTGGAGCCCAAACTAGCAAAATCTACAAGTGCAAAATACTTCTTTAAAGAACCTCAGCAAAGTATTCTTTCCACCAAGGAAATCCCTGAGGTTCCTGTTATTGCTTGGATGCAAACTAATGAATCCATACAGTTTCTTAAGTCTTCTTGTTACAGCCCAAAGAACCTCCTTTGGGAGTTGGAGAGAACAAAAGAATGTATGGATTTTGTCGAGAACAAAAGATCAGGCCTCTATACTGAAAGCTACTGTTGGGAGGACATCTGCTGGACAAGACAGGGAGTTCACACAGAAAATGGTACATTTGACCAGTGTGCTGAGGATGGTTCTGCATGAGGAATTGACCTTGTGGTTACTGTGCGAATTAGTCAGAGGAACAGTAGAAAAAAAAAAGAAAGAAAAAGTGGTAAACGCTAATAACTTGTGGTACACTACTATTTTCAAGAAAAACTTGATTACTGCTTTCTTTTGAGCAAATATATGAGCTGAAACATATAGGCATTGCATATTTGTAAGTCAACGGTCAAAACGGTACTAGCCAATGAGGGCGAATCACTGTTATCCGCGCCCCCGGGGAAGGTTTGTGCCATATAGACAAACAACTTTCAGGATCGCAAACACAAAATTAGAAAGCAACAGCAAAGATGCTGAAACCGTAATCAAAACTTTGAGAAGCAAAACTGAAGCTTAAAATGGAACAAACAAAAAATGAAGTGTGTTTAAAATCAAAATTGATTTTTATGGTAATTACTTGATTGTATTTGTTTTTAGCCTGATTATTTTTCTTTGTAATCAATTTATTTGCCTTCGTTTAGCTGAAATTACGTTTGTCTTTTTAGGACAAAATGAATTCCATAGAAAAGCTACTTAAGCACAGTAACGAATTACATTTACTTGGTTACTGTCCACCACTGGGTGGCCCTATAGAGCTATTTTGCCACACCCACTTTTCAAACACTGATCCGACATAAATTTTCACCAATTCTGACTTGTGAATTTCTGTGCTTTCGAGCACTCAAAAATGCACCAAAATCTGCGAAACAATAAAACTGTTGTATTATGACAATGGTTCTACTCACCTTTAGTCCTCAAGCACTATTTAAGCTTTTTAAGCTATTAAGTTTTTAACAGTATTTTGTTAAATATAATTAAAAATTGGGAAATAGGAAACCAAATGATTGTTGTGATCAGTGATCTGTACTGTTTTCTTATATGTTTCCTTATTCTGAAATCCTGATTTTAATATAAAACACTCATAATTTAAGATTGAGGGTCCGTTAATCCACTATGAAACATCCTAATAATTATAATGTCAATATTATCTTTTAATTCTCTGTAAACTTCGAAAACAGTGCTTCTACTGTTAAAGTTCTCACAGAGATTGCTTCACAATGGAGGTTTTGTCTTTTCAAATAACATATAGAAACCTTGTCCTACTATTATATAAATAATAATAAACTTTTCACCGTGCTCATTCATGCTTCATGGGGATTTACTGAGGCTGTGATTCTTTAGACTTGGCAGAAATTACCTTTGCACACTACGTGGGTGCCAAGGGACAAACTCTATTATAAACATGCCACCGTTGGACAGGGCTGGCTCAGCACTGTCTGCCTTAACCCAGGCATGGTGTGGATCTGGCAACCTGACAAACCCAGTCCGACAACCACTTCAGGACATGGTGCCCTCCAGACAAGCCAGGCCAGACTGTTTAGCTTGTACACATGAAAAAATAAACCATAAACACCTCAAATATGCAGTTCATGAGAATCATGCAAAATAGACGGTGATATGTCAAAAGAAATCACTGTTAAAAGCTTTTGCAAGAGGTTGTGTTTGAGAAAGCAAATAGGGACCACAGTTTATGTAACCAGCGTGGCGAGTCAAGAACATGAGAGAGTGTGGGTGTGTGTGTGTGTGCGTGTGCGTGTGTGTGTGGGTGTGTGTGCGTGTGCCATCATCCAATGACTGGAGCTAACAATGCTACATAATAAGATCTTACCTTGAAAGTGTAATTTATATAAATATTCAGATTTAAATGTCAAGACACAACTACTTTAACATCGCTCACACAATGTGGGTTGCATTGTATTTTTGAAAATGACTATATCCCCCTCAGCCTTTTTTAGAAAAGCTAAATTTTTTAGAAAAGCTAAATGATTGTCAAATAAACTGAAAAAAATGGAATGTGGTGTACTATACCAAGACTTAAAATATGTAATAAAGGTTGCAGCTATTGAATAAAAATTGGACAGGAAGTTTATTATTATTATTTTTTTTTGTTGCAGAAAACAATTGTTAAAAATGGCCGCTTCTACTTGTGGCACACTTTGGCAAAGCCCTCCTAGAGCCTGTGCCTGTTTATCTCTAAACTTGATCTTGCTCATCTTAAGGCATGTGGTAAATTAAACTTTTTTTATTTTGTTAAACAACTTGAGCAAAGTGGCCAAAAACTTTGAGATCAAACTTGCAATGTGTTACGATCCCATAGCTATAGCAGCATACAGTATGAGCGCCACCAGGTGAGCATAGGAAATACAATATTGAACATGGATGAAGTACTTTCACCATTTTTATATATGTATATTATTTATAAGAATATTGTCCATTACAATAACAGGCCAATAACAATCGGGATTATTTTAGCCCCACCTGGTGGCCATACCACTTTATTTTGTGTTCTTCATTATTTAATTTGCCCATTTTCCCTCAAATGGTATCAGTTTGCACTTCAATACATCTCCATGCTGCAAAACAATGCGCCACTTTGGGGCTCAAGCACCAAAACCTGCTTTGTAGCGCCTGTGTTCAAAAAGCAGTTTTAATACGGCTTGAACACACATTTCTGATATTCAGTCACAGCATTTGCTAAATAGATAAAACTGGCTCTTTGACAGTTCTTTTGTGTAAATGCGCTATTTTTTTCATAACCCACAACATTGTACAAACTTGATGCAATGATTATTTATGAGCAAAAAGATGGACTATACAGGGTCTGCATGCAGTAAATATTTAGCCTTAATTACACAGCGCTAATGTAACTAAACACACCATCCGCGAAAAACATTGTGTCATTTTTCAAGAAACGCACCGAGCCGTTTTTTTTGCTTCACAGTGTGCCTAAAACGCTGTAACTGATCACGTGTCTTCAGCCAGGAAAGGCAGCAACAGACGCGCTCGAGAACAAAATGAGGAGCTGTACTCCCAGAGGGGCAGAAGAAGAGACTACAGAGGCTGTCTGGGGCAGCATGTAGTGATTGCTGAATTTAAACAGCACAAGAGATCGACAGCAGAGGATTTCACGCGACATTTTAGACAGAACGTTATCCATGTTTTCAAACTGTGTCTCACAAACTTCTGGGCCACCGTATGGAATGGAGTGAATTTCAGTTCACCGAAGCGCCATCTAGTGTTCAGAAGAGTGTCTGTGCCCTAATTATTTAACGCAAAAGAAAGACGCAGGGAGCTGAAAGTAAACACATAGGTGTGTAAAGGCCTTTAGTTATAAATAAAGGTGGGATTTTATGGCATTTAATGTAATTTTGAGGTATTTCATTTTAATTTCAAAGGGCATAAAACACATGTGTCACACTCAAGGCCCGCAGGCCAGATGTGGCCCACCATGTAATGATCTAATGTGGCCCGCGAGAGCTTAAAAGTTTTGAGTGTCTAAAAATAAAAATAAAAAATGAAAACACGGAAAAAAAAACTACATTTACCCCAATGCCTTATGCGGTAGCCGCAGCTTCCGCATACATACTCACGAGTGAAACTGCAGAGCTGCTGTTTCTCACACATTGAACATAAGACTCACACATTTGAGTGATTTCTCACAATACACCTCCGATTTCTCAAGCTAAAATACATTTCAAGAGGTGAAATGGACACACGAATAGTTTATCTGTGATCTGTTTCTTGAGCCTGATGATAAAAGATGATGATCGATATGGGTTTTTCATTAAACAAATGAAAAAAATGCTAATTTCTTTAATCACTTGGACAGATTGATCCTTCATTAATGGAGTTATGTGGGTTTTCATAAGCTGACAAAAATAAAAAGGATTTATATTAGAACAACAAGCATACAATTGTTTCTATGTAACTGAATTGTCACTTGAATAAGTTATAAATAATGAGTTGTGTAACATTAAGGAGTAGTTACATTTATTTTACATTACATTCAATTACATTGTTTTACATTTATAAGTTACATCTGGCCCTTAGAGGACAGCCATTATGCTAATGTGGCCCTCTGTAAAAATGAGTTTGACACCCCTGGCATAAAACATTTGTAGTGGTTAAAAAAACAGAATGGATTTTGATCAGTTAGGGTGGCAAAACACTAAACAGACACTCATCTGAAAAAATTCATCTAACATCAGACCTTAAAATCAGATATGATGCAAGAATATCATTTAAAAGCAAAGGTTGGGTATATAACACAACTTTGAAATGTTTCAAAGCTTCAATTGTACACTTGTTGAAAAAAGAATTTCTTTGTATTTTCACCCAAATAGCGTGTAATGTTCTATGTGCACTTTATTTATGTATGGACCACACTGACTGACTCATTCTGCCCTAGTTATAGCTGAGCATTTGTGCACAGGGCCCGGCCGATGGTCATTTTGGTGGACTACTCTCTTGGGAACTTCAATGTTTTGACATTTAAGAGAGGGGGAGACTTCAAACCCACACGCTAGCGTATTTCAGCAGTTTACTAGGTGTGATTTAAACAAGCATTCTCTGACATTTCAGGTACTATTTATCTTCACCAGTGCTCAAATAATAAAGCCTTTTGCTGCAGATCCTCGTGTATTTGGCCAGTCAGCATGTTCCCTGGAGAGGAGCCCAGGATCTTTAAAGGCCTCTGCACAGATGGTCATTTTACACACGAGGAAACAGGATGGATGCAAAAATCAACAGTTTAGAACAAATTGTGGTGGAAAACCAGGAAATGGTTCCTCTTTATAAATATCTACACCACAGACAGAGGAAAAAGAGAAGGAAAAACAAAAACATGATCCTCTAAGTATAAAAGCAGACATGGTTCCACATATTTACTTCAAAAGATACTTAAAGAATATATACTTAGATACAAAAGATACGTAGAATTAGTTTTATGCTTACATTTTTTGGGCTTTTATAGTAAAATATTAGTCATATTATTATGGTGTGACTTAAATAAAGGTGTACGTTTCTGTGTAAAGTATGCTTTGTTTATAAATAGACAGTTTTCAGAGTTATTGATTCAGTTGAAGGCCTTGAACTGTAGACTGTTAAACTGTAGCAATGGCTCCCCATGGAAGAGAAATGTCACAAAATCTGAGAAAGTCAGCAAACGTGACCGTTTCCGGTGACGTCATACCACGTACACGGCAGAAAAATCCATTGGTGTCGTCCACGAAGGAAGACTCTCCTAAAGCCTGTACAGAAAAAACATGGCTAGAATTTGTTCGGGCCTATGCTGAAGAAGAAGAAGACTACTTGGACTCTATAGTCTGGACTAATGAGACAAAGATGGTCCAGGGAGAATGTGGCACAGGGCAGCATTGGCAGGAAAGGAAGGGGTCTTCCTTCTTTTCTGTTGTCTAGCTCTTGTCTGGGTCATTGTGGCCATGGAAACCTCTTCACATTTCTCCCTGGAATGGGTTTGTCCAGGAAAAATTAACAATTTGGGTTATTGAAGAAAAGATATTGAATTGGTTGCTGCAGAACCATTTCCTTCCCAAAAGGCTTCTTGCTCCTCAGTTGAGATGACAGACCTCTCCATCTTGACAGGCACCACACGGAGCTCTGCTGCCATAACATTTTGCTGCTTGTACACCTGAAGCAAACAACGGAAAGTCAAAAAACGACCTTTGATTCTATAGTAAAAACTTTCCCCCAAAATAAAACCGATTGTTTTGACACAAGTTCATGTTATTTTAAACCTGTTTAACCACCAGTTTGTCATAAACTGCCAATCACATGGCTGCAACAAATGCATTGCTGAAGCCTAAATTCTGAAAAGAACGGGGAAGAATGGTGATTTAAATGACTTAATATGGAATCTTGCTGGTGCCAGATGTAATATTAAAAAAACTGCTGTCCTTTTAACACAAGCGTCAGTTGTGTGGATGAAAATTGCTCAGCAAACTTGTGAGGAGTACCTAATAAAGTGGTCACAGTGTGTTTATGTGTGACCCATCTCTTTAACACTGAAACAAAAGACCGTCAGTTGGGTGTTTTGCACCAGTGATGAAAACATGAAAAATCTTACTGAGGTCTACAAAACATATCACTCCAAGAGCGTTTACTGTGGAACTCGTCTAACTACAACCATGGGAACAAGAACTGTAAATAACAAGTGCATCTCAGACACATTTAGCAAAAAAGCCACATGTGATCGCAACATATTCTTTATGATGCCTTTTTCTGGCCGCTGTGGTTGCTGACACACAAGGGCAATCTTAATTTGCAGCCTAATGGTAAGGTACCAAAAGCAAGATAAAGATAGATTTGGAACCATCCCTAATTTGCAGTTTCCTTAAAGAAGCTAATGCTACAGTGAGTGGAACCCAGAATAAATATCCAAAGGATGATCAAAACACATCTATTTTTCACCTCCTGTAAGGAACATTGTCATTTGCATTGCTTTCTTTACCTTTGGGTTTGGACTGAGGCCAGCAGGGGATGGTCAGACCACTGGAGACACTGGGGGAGAGGCGAAGACCACAGGCTCCTAGTAAGCATCCTGGCACCCAGACACGGGCTGGAGAGCGACGAGTATAGAGTATCACAGCATGGCATTGGTTCATTTACTGTACACATGGCTTTGTCTAGCTGTGGTGGCGTCACACAACAGACTGAATCTAATTTAAACTCCACTTGATTTATCACTTGGATCTTAAGCTGTTGTGTCCTCACATTATTTGAACCCTGTAAAACATATAGTAGATCCAAAATGATGTCTTTTTTGCTTTGTTCTGTTCTCCCCTTTCTTCTGCTTTCACTCCTCTCCTCTACTTTTCATCCTTTCCTCTTCCCTGCTCTTCACTCCTCTCCTTTACTCCCCTCTGCTTTTCTTTTCTCTTCTCTACTCTACTCTTTGCTCCTCTCCTTTCCACCATTTTGCTTTTTACTCATCTCCTTTCCTCTGCTTATCTCTCCTCTTTGCTCCTCTTCTTTAATTTTCTCTCCTCTACTTTTCTCTTCTCTGCTTTTCTCTCATCTGCTTTTCTCTCCTCTGCTTTTATCTCATGTCCTCTCCTCTTTGCTCCTCTACTATGCTTTTCTTTTCTTTCCTCTCCTCTTTGCTCTTCTTCTCCTGTTTTTCTCTCCACTCCTTCACTTTTCTCTCATCTGCTTCCCTTTCCTCTTCTCCTCAGTTTGACAAAATGTTAACACTCATTTCTAATTTATGGATCAGAAGGCACAAAATGGTCCAAAGTAGGTAAAATCCATCAGCTATATAAAACATCATTTTATAGGTATAGGTAGGATACGGATATGAGGTGGTGGACAAAGAGGATGAGGAAGACAAAATAACAATTCTTTCAGCCTCTAAATTGCCCTTTTTTCAACCCAATAATAAAGTTTTATGGTCTATGACCAAAACTTTCGTATCTCTCAGAGGCAATGGAACTGGTGTTACATGTGGTACCTGTGGAAGTAAGTCTGAAATGTTTTGGCATCAAGCTGAACAACAATATTGCAAGGCTGGCACCAAAATAAACTTTAATGCCAGTTTACTTTTGGATTTTTTCCTTGAACTCGAGAGCAACGTATATTTAAAGTAGTTTTCCTCGAATGTTCTCCATCTGGTAAGGAACATTTTTGCTGACTCATGAAAGTTCACAGTGGTAATTTTACCATATAACGGTACTATTTGTACAGGAATTGCAAGGCTGTTGAATCTTCTTCAGTGTAGATTTATCACAAAATTGAGATTGAGGAGTAGGTTCAACACTACTGCAATGATTACATTAAATAATGTGGTTCCTCTCATGTGAAAACAGCCAAATAATATGACACGTTCCGTATCATAAAATTTACTCATAACCTTTTTAACAGCCATTCTGAGGATTCATCTGGACCATAACGTTGCTGATTAAAGACTGAACCTTCCCTGACATACACTTAAGATCCTACAAACAGCTTCAGTCACACGGTAATTAGAAATTTAGCAGCATCCCGCACCATAGATGAACACACCCAAACAAACACGCAGCATGGTGTGAGAGAAGCTACTCCAAAATCCAATGCCACAGGGGGATCACAGATGCACTGTATGGATCATGCAGGACATTCATTTTCTGAAAAACCCATGTGCCAAACTCTAATAAATGAAAGAACTCTAGGTGGTTTTGAAAATTAAAGCTTGCCAAACTGTATATGTCAGTTCAAAATCAAAGTGTATAAGAAATGCCATGGAGAGTGTTTGGACTTGGATACTCTCTGTGCTTGTGTAACAAGCTTTCCCGCAGACCGAATCAGATATTACAGTTTATTAAATTGGAACGCTTAGACCAAAGCCCCAATACCTAAACTTTGTGTAACTTAAACACAGTTTCAATTTCACGTTTGGTTTTCAAATTTCACTTTATTTATAATTTTGAGACGGTTTCTTACATTAGACACTTTGTTCAAAACCAAAAAGAAAAAGTTAATCTGGCAAATAAACACCTGAAAGACCTTCCAAAGAAAACAGAACACCAATCGATCTGAAAGATAGTGCTGCAAAAAAGCCTCAGGTAAGCCATTTTGGGAACTTTGTAGGAATGAGGGCAATCTGAGTAGGAGGACAAGCACTGAGAAGAGTTGGCTGTGGATGAGGACAAACACAAGGACCAGTGCGAAGACATGCATCAAATGATATAAAGACTTTTCAATTTAAGGTTTATTTAGTTCAAGTTTAGTTAAAAAAAATTATTATTAAACACAGGTTCACAAGTTTTCTTTTACTACATTGTGCCTAAATGTCTCTGTTCGTAAACATAACCATCAGATTACCATAACAGAAACTAGTTTCGGGAGTTTCTTCATCATTTATTTAGACACGGGCAACTCATAACACGCTGCTAATAAGCTGACACTGAACCAAAACAATTCAAAACAGAGCGCGCTGTACCCTGATTGGTGGCTCCCACATGCAATTATATTTATATATTTATTTATTATCCACTCATAAATAAAAGAGAGATGATTGGCTTGTCCTAATAAGTTCCTCCTGATCTTCATAATATATAGTTATGCTCATTAGTTTACATAACCTAAAAACGTTCAATTGCTGGCAATTCATAAAATATGATTGAGAACACAAAACCATCCCCAAAGTTAGTGGTTGGGTGAAGCCCTATATTGTCAAACAACTGTGTTTACTCTAAATGTTTCTGTTTATTTTTACAACAGAAACTTTCCAAATAACCCAAAAGTATTGGGGTAGTTGTAGATGAGGCTCTTTATTTTCTCTGTTGCAGTCCATTCTTCTTGGCAGAAAGCCTTCAACTCTTGTAAACTCAGGTCAGGAAAGTGTGATGCCCACTCCAGAACCTTCACTTTGTTCTTCTGTTGCTAATGATAAACGGCCTATGGATCGTCCTATGTGCAGCTTCCCAGATGATGAGTGCACACTTTTCTTCAGTATCGTTTATTAACATGCTGCATTCATCTTCTCTTCTTTACCAAGTTTCCTTTGGAGTCCACACATCACTGACCCATGTTTCACAGTGGGGATGGTGTTCAATTCATGTTGACTCCTCTCCAAATGTAGTGTGTATGGTCGTGGCCAAAAAAAGTTACATTTTGGTCTCATCGCCCCAAAGTACTTTGTTCCAGAAGTTTGGTGAGCTGTTTGGTGTATAGTAAGCGGCTACACTGTGGTATTTTCCGTTGTTATGGCTTTCTTCTGGCAACTCGACCACTCAACCCATTTTTCTTGAAGTATCTCCTTCTTTGAAATAGCCACAAAATTTACAAAAGAGCCATTTATTTCAGTTGAGGTTGTTTTTCATAGCATCCCTTAACATTTTTTTTTCGGGGAGTAGTTTTCACAGAATCCCTCACTTTCCAGTTCATCAGACATTGAACACTGATGATTGGCATTCCCAGTATCTTGGATGTATTTTATATCCCTTTGCTGTTTTTACAGTTCAAGAATTTTCAAACCAAACTGCTCTGAATTTCAAAAAAATATTTTCAGGGCTTAGGTTATATCTATACAAACATGACAATAAGTGCACAAGCTAACAAAAAAAAGAGCATCCACATAATTAAAAAGCCGCCTTCCTACCAGTGTTCTTCTCAAGGAGCAGTTTTTGGTTTCTGCGTGAATCTTCAATTGTTTTGCGATTGTTTACAGACAAAGATCCTCATACTCTTTAATTAGACACCTGGTCCCGACAGAAGTGTCACATGAGCGCCAATGGCCAATCAGCTTCTTCTTGTTTTGGTGTTTTTTGGCGGTTTGCAATCCAATCGTATGAAGCATTACCGCCACCTAGTTTGGTCAGGATTTAGACAAAGGAAAGGATCTTTAGATCTCTTAATCCTATTTATTATTTGTATGTGTTTAAGATATGTTATAATTGCTTTGTATGCTTTGCATTACTTAATATAGATTCTACTGTGTCGTGTTGATTTTTTAATTTCCTCATGTTTTCCTTGTTCTTTCTTCATCATATGCTTTTCATTTTATTGATATATGTTCTACTGTTTCTTTTGCATTACATTTGTCACATTTCCCTGTTGAATGGTTGCCTGTGATGAATTGTGTATAATTGAAACCAGTATGACCAATTCTAAGTCTCGTTATTATTGTTTCGTCTTTTCTGTTACTTGTATACATTTCTTGTTTTTTAATCTTTTGTTTTATTTTATATAAATGCCTTCCTTTCTCCTCTTCCTCAGATTTTTTTTGGCACAGTTCTTTTACTTTTCTATTTATTTTTAACCTCTGTTTTGTTTATTGATGTCTCCATTGTTATTTCTCTCTTTTAACAGCCTTCGATTCCTATATGGCCTGGTATCCATAAAACCATTGTTGTTCTATTTTCTTGTTTCATTTCTGATAAGTTTTCCACTATTTCATTTGTTAGATCTTGTCGTGTTTCTGATTTCCCTGAATTTAAACTCTCCAATGCTGCTAAGCTATCTGAACAAATTAATGTTTGTTGCTTTTGTTTTATTTTTGGCCCATTTTATTGCTATTTTAATTGCTGTTAATTCAGCTGTACACGTAGTTACCTGATCTGTAATTCTTTCATTGTTTATAATATTTTCCTCTGGTATTAATATTGCTAAACCCGTTCCTCCTGTACTTGGATCGGTTGAGCCATCTGTATATATCTTCTTTTGATCTTTATACCTCTCTTCTATACATTCCATTACTTTTTTCTGATTTATTTTCTAACTGTTTCATGATTTCTTTATTGCTTTTTTTTATATTCCATGGAGCTTTTTCTTTCACTATGCAATATTTAAATATAACTATTCCCATTTGTGTTGCCATTGTTTTACTCCAAGTTATAATAATTGGTTTGTTCATGCTCCCAGCAACCAATCAGCTTCCTTGATTTTTATTTTATTTATTTATTTATTTATTTATTTATTTATTTATTTATTTTTTACCCACATTCAATAACTACTCCTTACCGGACACTCAAGCTCTTTTGTGGCATGTTATCAGGCCAAATCACAAGGGTATGTAAACTTTTGGTCAGGGTAATTTGGAAAGTTTCTGTTTTCATTATGATGCAAAAAGAATAAACACAAACGTTTGGTAATAATCGGCTTCACCCAACCACTAACTTTGAGTGGAAGACATGCTTTGCTTTATATTTCACATTTTCTGAAATTTGCCTTATGAGCACAATTGTAAACGCCATGTTTTCGGTTGTTTTCACATTGTTGCATTTGGTTTGATTCAGATAATTCAGTGTGATGTGAACGAGACTCAAAAACCAGATAAACACAAAATCATTTAGTACAAAATGATGCAAACCAAAGGTATGAGAGCACGCTTAGAAGCCAAGTGGCCTTTAGTAAATGCAAGGTACACTGATTCACACTGTTCAACTTTCAAACATTTAATTTTAAAATTACTAATTATGCGAAGACTTAAACATTTGAGTAATTGAGGAAGCAGCCACTTGAGTGGTTTAGATTTTATACATCTATGCTGCGCACATGTAACCCTGTAGATGAATAGGGGATTATGGGTTACCGCCCCTTTAAGAAAGTGAGCGTTGCGACTTTAAGGGCAATGTCTGCAGGTAAACGTCCATTTTTGCACTTGTTTGGCAAAGGGATCAGACGCAACTTGTGAACGTTCTAACATCTTGATCTGAGTTTTTTAAAAAAGGGGGTGAACCCTTCAAGTTCATCGTTGGTTGACTGTTCTAGATTGGGGATGAATTCTGCCTTCTTGGAGTGAGAGAAACCCTCAGTTAACCCTTCGAAAAACTTCAGCTCATCTCAACAACTCTGTTCTCCTCAATCGTCTGGACGGTTGTGGTACCTGGACATTGAAACTGAAATCTGTTTCTTCCTTTCTTCTGGGTTTATGTTGCAAGACTCCTGTCAAATCTATCTTTCTGCATTTAAAATAAATCACACGAAAGAGACGAGAAAGTTTGGAATGCTTTATTTGTTTTTGCAAATTAATTTAAACTGCCCACCTCCTGACAACCCTTATTTTAAGAGGAAAAAAACCTCTAGAGGGTGTGAGAGTTACACACACATTTAAGCTTTTTGACCCATTGTGAACGAGAGTGACACACTTGCAATGGCCAGCTACACTCACTTTTAGCTTTAAATTCCAATTTCAGAATCTTATTGGTGATGCCATAAATACAACACCTATAGCTTTATACAGTTCAGGGCTACACAATAGCTTGATCCAATAAATGTTGAATTTGGGTGACAAACACTCATTCACAATAATGAGCCCTTGGTGTGAAGTTTGCTGCCAGTTGCTTATCTCAACTTAAGGAGGTTGAGTGGCATTGCTTTAAAAAGCTTTTGACTCATAATTTCAGCCTTGCATGCATTTCAATCCTTTAATTTTGGAAAGGGCGTTTCAGAAATGTCACAGAACTGAGAAAGATAATGGAGGGTAAATGTAAAGATTACAGTGGATTTCTAAGGTCCAACGATATAATTTGGCTCATTTCGATGAAACAACCTCTCAGTCGGAAGCATAAAAAGGTACTTTAGCACTGATAGAAATCTGCTTAAAAAGAAATAGCTAGGACTTTGAAGTGATCCTTTTCCTGCCAAATAGGTTCTGAAATACTTATATCAAAAAGCAGTTTATCCAATACTGGTTTATTTCTGAGCAAAATTGCCTCTTAAATGGTGATGAAGGATAAAGAAATCCTGTCCAGATGGAAAACTTTGGAACTTGGCCGTCTGCTTTGGTTTGTGGATACATGGCCAGATATTTTATCAGCAACAATCTTTGAGGAAAACATTGAAACAGAGATAGAAAATCTTCTGAAGCCAGATTGTCAACAGTTGTCAGTTCTTAGCTCAAACCTCCTTAGAAAAGGAAATGTGAAGTTTTATTTCCATCACTAATCACTGCATTTGAACTTAACACAACTCACCAAAGACTGTAGACCAACTTCTTGGCAAGTTTTTCCCTCTGGTTTCAGCTGTTCTATTTGTATAACATAAAACCACCCGCCGCCTTTCCAAATTTACTCACATGACTACAAATAGCTTAGGTGTCCCCTTAGACAAATCAAAACACCTTAAAGAGTCCTTCTTGTCATTTTTTGCAAATCTAACAAACAATTCAGGAAGTTCTTATTGTACAAACCAAGACCACGTCATTCAGGAGGAAAATGGTACATGAAAGAATTCCGGTCGTTCTGGAACACCAAACTTTATGGTGCTTAGCTTTGCTTTAACCCTGGAATGTTCTTGATGAAAAACAACATTAAAAGCAAAAGCTACACCATGAAGTGATTATTCCTGGAGCTCAAGAGACCATCTTACTTGTGGCTCCTCAAAGTCAACAAGTCATCACTTGCGGTTCCTGAAGGTCAACTCTGGCACATTGAGGAATTACAGAGATCTCTGAAACCTTCACAGGTTGTCTCATTGTTTACTGCCAAAACCAGATTTCTGCTGAGAACTGGTCTACTAATCTGGACTCCCAACTGTGTTTTACTGGCATAGTTTATAAATTAGCCCCCCAATGTCAATGAAACAATGTCTGGATCTGTTGGATCTGCAAGATTGCAGCATGCTGTTTATTCAAAGAAGACATGCCAGGTGCACATTTAGAGCATAATATATGAATATAACTAATAGGTATTTATTGTTATATTATTATATTATTGTTTTGTAATGATTCTCGAATGGTTCATCCAGGTACCCATTCCTCCTTTGTGTGATGCAGTGAATCGTGGTGTGTGATCTGTTCATCATCATATTATAGCTTGTAGCATCAGAACTCAGCAGAGATTTCACTAACGACAGAACGTCAACATGACTCTCAGCAGAGAAAACTTTTCTAAACATCACACCATCTTCACGACTTGATGCTACTCTTATCTAAGTTTTGCAGGGAGGAGACTTATGTTATTTCCAGCTGTTTAATGGGGTGTCTATATGTATGTCATCAAGGAACAGCCATAACTTCAAAAAAAACATTTGCAGAGTGAAAGTAAAGGTGTTTATCACCTTTGAATCTGTGTACCTATAGCGCTAATGTGACCTCACACACCAGCCGGATACACAGTGTGTTGATGCTTTAGTTTTCAAGATAACTATTAGGTATTTATTGTTATATTATTATATTATTGTTTTGTAATGATTCTCGAATGGTTCATCCAGGTACCCATTCAACCTTTGTGTGATGCAGTGAGTAGGCGGTGCTCGAGAACAAAATGAAGAGAAGAGAAGAGAAGAGAAGAGAAGAGAAGAGAAGAGAAGAGAAGAGAAGAGAAGAGAAGAGAAGAGAAGAGAAGAGAAGAGAAGAGAAGAAAAGAGAACGCTGCAGATGTATCGGTGTGTAAAGGCCTAAACACTACGATCAGGTATGGACTAACCCATAGAGGAATATGTGCTCTGCATTTCACCCATCCAAGTGAGCACATAGCAGTGAATAAACACACAGTGAATACACACCCGGAGCAGTGGGTAGCCATAGCTGTGGCACCTGGGGAAACTAAGGACTTGCTCAAGACCACCACAGTCATGGTTGTCACATGTGGAAGTGGGCTTTCAATATTAAATGGTTCATTTTTGGGATGTTTGAGTCTCTAACAACAGGTTGATGTACATACAAGTTAAAAAAATGCTTAATACAGAACAGTCACGGGGTCAGCTCCATCACACCTTCAGAAAATCTTGCAGTCCTGCATCCCCTCCAGATGCCTCCAAAAGTATTCTCATTTTATTCGCCTATCACTTCAGACAAAAAAAATTGAAACACATCTTCTCCTTGAGCATTCGAGCTATAGCTACCTATAACTTTACCAAGGCATCCAAACTGGTCTGACTCAGGCTGGTAACACTAAAGGAATTTCAGGGAGTCGCTGAGATTTCTTGGAAATTTTTCATGACTTTACATGGGGTGAAAACCTCATAGAAACTTCAAACAGACCACACTTCTCGAGGTTATCAGTCTGTGCAAGAGCACACCAATCACTGGGCAAAAGTATTTTAAACCTAGCCTCAAGAAGGAGTTTAAATATACCATTGACTTAATTTGAAATAAATTCGCTATTGAACATTTTTTATTACTCATATTAGCATATTGTGACCCATAGCAATCAAAAATTCTACCTTGGCAACCACTCCACGGCAACCATTCCATTTTCCACCAATAAACGCCACTTTTTCAAGCCAATTATTTATGTGTTTTAGCAGAACCTGGCAACCTTCAACATTCCACTGCACTTTAATGTACTTTTTATCTTGATGTCATGATAACATCATCTTTTGCTTACTTCCTTGTTTTTTAGTTGAATTTCACTTTTTGTGAGACACAATAGAAGATGCTTATCACATTTTTTTTTCATTTAATTTAAATACATTGTAATGTACCATCACATGAAACACAAAATATTTAAACGTGTGGAAATCATTTGTAAGCTGTTTAGGAGGATAATAGTTGTCTGAAATTTGGAGGTTCAGACAACTCAACAAAGGCATATGTTGTTGAAGCCTTTAAACACCCACCTTTATGGTAAAACCCACTCAAATATGTTCACTTGACACCATGTGCACCATCAAGTTTTACTATCTCAGAACCCGGAGTCTTTGTGCTGTTGCTTAGAACAAATAACAATGGAATTTCATGCTGGATGAGAAAGGTCCCAGAGACCAGTAAATTTCCAAGACCCATGCAGCCTATAATTTCACCAACAATCAAGCTGAGCAGTTCCCATCAACCCTTCCATTCATAAAACCTAAAGTAGCTTTTAGTGGTAGCGCTAGGTTATTGAAGTCTTAAATTTGCCTCCCAAACCAGATAGAGTGTTTTTAGCACTCACTAATAAGTAGATCCCTGTTGCACTGACCAGCAATTATTATAAGGCATGTTGTTCTTCCTCTGGTGAAGAAGTAATTTGGTTACTGGAAGGTGAATTCATAAATCAGATTTTTATAACAGTATATGATGGATGGCTGAGATTATATTGTGCTCAAAATTTATAAAATACTTTTATTAAAGAATGGGTTTAATTATATAAATTCTCACCAAACCGTAAAAGTGACCTGACTGTATTCCAATGCTTTACTATATGTGGAATACAAATAAGTTAATGAAACCTGACTTTCTGTAAAAATGGCAACTTTTTTTAACAAATTAAAATGAGCTAGTCGGAAATCACCAGGTCGGCAATCTCCAGGATCTCCCCAAGACTAACGTAACAATTTGCAAAAACAGCTAAAGCCCTATCCAGCAAGCTAGAATAATTTGTATTCTATGCAGCCTTGTATGTACACAGTTCAGTCCGAAATCTAACATACAACAAAATTTTGAATCCTTTTCTTCTGAGATAGAACAGGAAGTGACATCACAAACAGGAAGTTACATCAGAACTAGGCTATATAACTATTTTTTCCCTTTCTCTTAAACTGAACCTTGAAAGACCTGCTAGACTCTTTCAGACCCCTTCTTTCCCCTTCACTCTTTTTCTTCCTGTTTTGTTCTCAATGCAGCATGGTTTGATAGCTGTTAAGCATTTTAAGTGTTTTAAACCTAATAAAGCTGTATTTTCCTTATTGTGTCCTTATTATCACAACAACAATGTGTAGCTCACGTAGCTGCTTTTTAAGCTCCTACAGGTCTAATGATGAAGCATGGCCCTCTCTCTTCTCCCACAGACTGGATTCGCAAGCCACTGTTTTCTAAGCTTGGCATCGGCAGTAACAATGTAAACTTCAGTTTTCAGATGATGTACACAGCGGAGAACATCAGTGTGACCGCATACTTTCCACTGTCTCTGAAATCTATTAACACTTTTCTGAACTACACTACAATTGAGTCCAAACCGGAACTCTACGTACAAGTAGCCCATAAAAGACATTATGCATAGATTATGTTTTAGTTTATTTTATGTTGTTTTATAGTAACAATTTCAGCTTCATACTGGAGAAGCCACAAACTCTGTGATGATGTTGAGATCAGGGCTCTGTGGAGACCACGCTATCTCTTCTTGTTCTTTATGCTGAGGATACTTCTTCCTGACTTCAACTGTAAATTTTGTAAGAATTGCAGCCCCAGACATTCAAGAAATCTCCACCATGCTTCACTGTTGCCTGTCTCTAGCCCATTGATGAATAAACTGCCTTCTCCTAAGGTCAAATATTTCAAAATTTGGCTCATCACTCCAGAGCACTTGCTGCCATTTTTCCTCACCCCAGTTACTATGTTTTTGTGTATACTTGAGTCACTTTGACTTGTTCCTACATTGGAGGTGTGGCTTTATGACTTCAACATGTCTATTGAACTCGTCTTCTGGCCAGACTTCTCTGAACACTTGTGGACATTTTCCATTTTTGAATATTATTGATCTTGAGGTGCTACACAAATTTCCTTGGTGGACCACTGCATCTCAGATCCTCAACATTACCTGTTTCTTTCTTCAAAAGAGTTGCAACAGCACATCCTGAAAGCCAGTCTGTTTTGAAATCTTCATCTGGAAGAGACCTTGTTGATACAGAACAACTACCTGGTGTCATGTTGCTGTACTCAATCTTTCCATGACAAGAGATTGTCTTTTCTCAACTTCACCTTCGTAGCAGAGTTGGCTGTTCCTCACCCAGATCTAAACCTCTTACACAGCTGTTTCTGGTTGAGTTCCATGACTGAGTTTCAACCTAAGTATGACACTGAGGATCATTAATATAGTTTATTTTAGTTTATTATTTTTTATTTTGATGATCGAACACCTGACTACAATTCCGTAAAATCATTCACTTTGTGATGGGCTAACTATTCTGTTTTGAACAAATAATGATTTTTTTTACACTTTTTTTTTTTCGCTCACTTTTGTATTTTATAAATTTACTATAATAAACTCTCATTATTTCATTTCTGAAAGCATTCTTTGTTAATGTCATTTTTGTCACACCTACATAAAACCTTTGCACAGTACTTTATATTAGAAATATATTATATATACATGCACACACATGATTTCCTGATGGAACCGTCATGGTTTCAGAGCTCCACCTCGAGTCTGACTCGCACACGCAGCCTATTATATACAACTTATTTTGTCATTTTGCATATAAAATTGTGTCTTAGAACATGTAGATGAAAAGCAATATGTGTGGTCAGGTCATCTTGCTTTTGGAGACAGGAAACTTCTCTCTGGGAACTAGAAAGACAGTTCTGGGAGATGATGATCCCCATTCCCAAATTTTAGAATGACCAAAACAACATTTCAGATGTTTTAAAATTAAATGAATCCATCGGTTAGTCCACTAAGGCCGCCCCATCGTGGCCCAGTTCCGTCTGAAAATTGGGATTTAGTCCCATCATAGTTTATGCAGACTTTTTTATTGGTTAAAACGTTTATCCTTCTCAGTTTAACTTACTTATTAATTTTTTAATGCGCATTATCAAAAAATGTATGCGCATCTTAGCGTTTCCATCCAGGTTTTTTTTTATACAATGTTCCAAAAAGGGCCATAAAAATAGGTAGAAGGAAACGCTACTGTCATCGTACTCTATGCTTGGCCTCACTGTCCAGCATCTTCTTTGTTTGACTGGCTTCTGATTGGCCGATAAGACCCCGGCATTGTAATTGACTGTCACCTGTTGGTTTAATATGATCTTTGCAGCATTTCATGAACATGTTTTGGATGATATTTTGCCTTCGGGTAGAGATGGCCTAAAGCTACAGCTCAGTTTTGGTGTCGTTTGTATATTTTTATGTTCAGTTATAACGAATGTGTGTTCCTTGCCTTTTTTATTCAAATAAAAACAGTTTTAAAATCAAGAAACAGCTAAAAAGGTGAAACTGTCTTAAAGAGAAAATGTAAAAGGACAGAAATTGCTTCTTTGAGTCTTCTGTGTTTCTCAGGTGCAGAGATTTGTCTGAATGAAAGGATAAACCCAGTCTAGGGGAGAAAAAACAACAACATTCAATGTCTGTGTGCATCAAACACATGCCTCAGACAGCAGAGGTCTAGATCAAATGTCTATAAAACAGAATGTCTACACACTCCTAGCAATCAGGTGTTATGCTGTTGACAGATGTGTTTTTTTTCCAGGAGCAGAGCATGTCAAAACAAAGCTTGTCGAAATTCAATTACCTTTAGTCTTTTAAGACGCTACTTTGGAAAATTACATTTGATTGCAACTAATTCTGAAAATTGGAAAGTTTAAACACACTTTAGATTCAGAGAGCATTTAATGATACTCTGTGGGTGCAAAGGGATCTTCCACCCAGCCTTCCTGCATCAGCAGGGATTGGCCCATGTCACATACTGTATGAAATCATATATTATCAAAACCATGCAGTATATGTTACTATGTAAAGATGTAGTAGCTCTTGCCTGATGCTCATGCCTCAAGACCACTCTTGTGTTGGATAGGCTATGATTAATTGGGTGTGCACTGTGCACGTTTCCTATGCAACCAAAAATAAATTGGTGAAAAAAACAGTTCCAGCCTCAGAAATTGCTGTGTTAGAAGAGCTCATGTAGGAAATAAAACGTGATGAAAGGAACTGCCTCAAGAGCAGAAGATGCTGACAAATCCAAAAACACAAACTGACCCTGCATAAAATGTGTGCCCTCTTCTGGACACTTTGTTAAATTCTCATCACAACCCTCACGACAGACAGAAAGTCAAAGTTAGATTCATTTTCCAGAAAGTCTTTTTATATATTCTTTATTAGCCTTTTCTGGGTGAAGCTCTTGCAAAAATACACATGCAAAGACCACAAACTTGAAATAGGAAGCTTCATGAAAGCCTCACTGACTCTTAGAACACACTTACCCAACAAACACAGTCTTAGTGGTCTCTCTAATGGTATTTCTCTAGGAAAAAGAGGTAAAAATGTTCACTGATGGTCAGAAACATTGGGGTCCATCGTGTTTGTTGTTATGAACAGCAGGACGTATCCGACTACCACATCAGACTGTTGAGTCTGTCTTCCCCCTCATGTTTTGTGCTTGTTTTTCTGGGAGGAAGTAAAATGCACCAGCCCGTCTTAAAAGTCATCCATCCAAGCAAAACCTGACTGGCATTTTTGAGGTTGCTCCAGAACATTTTAAAAACTAACAACTGAAAATGACTAATAAAACAATAACCGAAAGAAGTATTCATTTCAATCGAATCTTGAAAAGTCACACTTCATAACTTCCTATGATTTGTTGTTTACATCATGCATCTAAAGATAGTAACGTGCCATTGGGACGTGCCACTCCAACGATCCCCTAAAAGTGACATTTCCAAACCAAATTTAGCACTAAAAATGCATCTTTTGAAGCTTTGAGGAGAGCATAACTAGATCTAATCATGGGTCTAAACAGTCAAAGCAAAAGCCATCTTGAAGTGCCATGCCAACAGTGGGCAAATCCGCTGGGTAATTACAGCCTAGCGATGAGATGGGAGGAACTAGTGTGGTAGGTGCTTTTTTAATGATGCAAGGGCCAGATATGGTATAAAAACCCTCATCATTGTGCTGGAAAAGCAGCAGATTGCGTCTGGATCCTAACACAGGGATATTCAGAAGTGGGAGCCACGGCTCTCAACACTTTATTTATTTGGAACCCAAGTATGCCGGTAGGTGTCAGTTTTCTACTGCCAATTTTGGGCCTTTTTGTTGATACTTTGCTAGTAGCAGGTGCATGTCTATTTTTGAACGTAATGAAATGTTGAAATAACCATTTTTTGTTAAATGATTGTTTCTTTTAATATAATTCTCTTACAGATTTGACCTCAGAAAATGGAACTAAGAGTAGCAACTGTTCTTCTTCTCCTGGCTGCCTTGTCGGCTGTCCACGCTGAGAGATATGTTGTCAAGAAGATGGTGAAAGCACAGCCTCAGTACCAGCCTTACTCAGTGAAAAGCCATGGTATGTGTTCAGTATTTTAAAAAATGTTTTTCCTCTCCTGCTGCAACTTTCTTTCTGTTTGTGATCTCTCATGCAAATAAAACAAGTTTGCATGTGGAGCAAAACATTTTGATTGGTTGGCGCTTGATTAGTGCAGTTAGGTGGAGTTTCTGGAGTAGCTAGAGTAGGTAGAGTTTTGTAGGCTATAAAAGCCTTTAAATATATGTAAAACTTCCAAGATTCCAAACTAAACATCCAAGATCTTATTCTGAGTGCACAACGGAAGTTATAGCATTTTCTAATATTGCTTTTTAACTTGTATCACAAATATTGGATATTAAATCACGTATTATATTTTTATATTTTCTCCATTTCTTTAGACAATTAACTGCATGTTTGCTGATAGTATCTAATGTGAACAGTTCAGAACCAACTATTTTGAACTGGACGTTGAAAATTGATTTATTGGGGTGTGTCAGAGCAAACTTGTGAAACATCTGGTTTGCTTTTTGAAGGCTGTGCAGCTCAGAAAGACTTTTGGAATGATGCCGTTAACAAACAAGAAAATTTAACCACATGAAAGCAGCCATAAAACTGCAGCCCCAGCAACATAAGCAAAGAAAACGGATGTACTTCCAGAAAGAAATCCAACAGATTACTAAATGCACTGAAAGAATGAATACCAAGATGAAGGTGTCTGTTCTTAATTTACAATTTAATTATTTAATTACACTTTTAAATCATTTTGGACATTCATGTTTCTGTCTGCATGTTTAATTCTACGAGTTCAGTTGTAGAAATAAAACATTTTTAATAAAACATAGAATAGAAATAGCAGGAAAATAAATGGTTTCAAATGTTCTAGGAACATAAAGTAAAATTTGTTTGAAAATGAACTGGTTTAATTCTATTTTGTAAAGGCCATCTTAAAACAATGGACACAGTACAAACATCTACTTTCAAGGCAGCTCATAACCTGAAGGCACTGACTGAAGAAATGTTCTGAGGGAGAGAAATATGAATTTGTTCACTCTGTGTGATCTCCACCATCTGGCATTGTATTGTGATTTGTATTGCGCTTGTTTACTAAATTTTACCTCTAATGTTCTACTCAAATAATTTAATTTATATAATCAATATTGTTTCTCAAATTAATATTCATACCATTTAATTAACTTCATTCTTTTTTGCAGTTGTGTCTGTAGCAGGAGAACCAGGTGCCCCTGGTGAGCCAGGTCCAGCTGGACCTCCTGGCCCCCCTGGACCAGCCGGAGAAAATGGTGAAGGACTGCCCGGGCCAGAGGGTCCCGCTGGACCTCCTGGTCCTGCTGGGTATTCAGCGCCTGGAAAACCTGGTTCTCCAGGTGGACCCGGCAAACCTGGAGCCACAGGTGCACCTGGACTGAAAGGAGACACTGGTGCACCTGGTCTGCAAGGTCCAAGAGGAATGCCTGGTCCTAGTGGTAGTCCTGGACCTGCTGGCATTTCTTCAACTGGGAAACCTGGGCCAGCTGGTTTGCCGGGAACAGTTGGGGCACGTGGTGAGCCAGGCCTTAAAGGACATCCAGGTATTCCTGGTCTGCCAGGGCCAAAAGGAGAAGCAGGGGTTGGTGTTCAAGGACCACCTGGTGAGAGAGGTCCGGCTGGACAAGTTGGACCTTCAGGGAAACCTGGTGAGCCTGGTGTTGGAAGAGTCGGCAAGCCTGGAGTTCCGGGAGAACCAGGAAAATCAGGTTCACCTGGCCGCGATGGGGAGCCTGGGGCCATGGGTCCACAAGGTCCAAAAGGGCATACCGGTGCCCCCGGAGTTGGAATTCCCGGTAAACCAGGAGATAATGGTGCCCCAGGTATGCCTGGCCCTACTGGTCCAAAAGGTCCACAAGGTGTAGCTGGTGTACCTGGTGCACCAGGTGTATCAGGTTATGGCAAACCAGGTGAACCTGGTGTAAAAGGTGATAGAGGTCTGCCTGGCAGCCAAGGAGTAATAGGTCCAAAGGGTGAGCCAGGTGCTAAAGGCCACACTGGATATCCAGGTGCTACTGGCCCTGCAGGTCAGGCTGGTCCTCAAGGTCCAAGGGGTTTCCCAGGAGAAAGGGGGGCAATTGGTGATAAAGGTGAACAAGGTCCAATGGGTCCTCAAGGACTTAAGGGGCACAAGGGAGAACAGGGAGCCCAAGGCATTGAAGGCAAACAGGGTTATACTGGGGCAACAGGCCAACCTGGTCCAAGGGGAGCTACAGGTGCCCCTGGAGCCAAAGGAGAAGCTGGGCAGCCAGGTGCTACTGGTGCCCCAGGATCATCTGGGCCTGCAGGGGCAAAGGGTCATCCAGGATACCCTGGAGCAACAGGTGACAAAGGTGAACAGGGAGCTCCTGGTGCCAGAGGCCCTGCTGGCTCAACAGGTCCTTCAGGCCCACCTGGCCTAAAAGGTCATCCAGGTCTTCCTGGAACACCTGGCCCTGCAGGCTTGTCCGCTAAAGGAATTCCTGGACCTCAGGGTCCACCTGGACTTCCAGGCTCTACTGGACCTGCCGGAATTCCAGGTCCTTCTGGTCCCCCTGGGCCTCCCGGTCCTCCTGGTGAGGTCATTTTTGAGAAATCCCAAGGTGAAGCCTCATTCCCACTTCTTGTCAAAAGTCCTGTGTCTGCATTTACTGTTGCAACTGTGACACCGTACCCTCCATCTGGAACCCCAATTAAGTTTGATCAGATTGTGTATAATGCAGAGCAGCACTATGACCCAGAGACCGGTATTTTCACCTGTCACATCCCAGGAATTTATTACTTTTCCTACAGCATGCATGTGAATGGAGCTAACGCTTTAGTGGCACTTTATAAAAATGGGGACCCAGTCATGTTCACCTATGATGAGTACAACAAGGGTTTTGTGGACCAGATGTCTGGTAGTTCTGTACTTCAGCTCAATGAGCAGGACACTGTTTACATGCAGATCCCTGATGATGAGGCTAATGGCGTTTTTGCTGCCGATAATGTCCACTGCTCTTTCACTGGTTTCCTGATTGCCTCAACGTGATAAAGTGATCAAACCACATCACTTCTAACAACATCACTAGTTCTCAAACGAAAAGTCCTGTTCTGCAAACAGCGCTGCACAACAGACTGTGCTAATGTTTTGAGAAACACAAGTATTGGAATACAAAATTCCAAGCAGAGGTGCCTAAAGGAAGGAGGTATTTATGTTACATTATCAGGGATAAAAAGAGAGTTTAAACCTTAAGAATTTCATGTTTGTGTGTGTGTGGAGAGAACCTGTGACGTTGTGTTCCGACATTTCACATCTTTTCCTCACTTGTTTTTATTTTCTTGTTAATGATCAGTGTTTTCAAATTACTGTTACTGTGTCCCTGTTGTCTCACTGATTGAATAAAGAGAATGCAACTTTGGACATTCTTATATCTGACTTGAATATTGTGAGAAGATGAAAAGTAAACATTCAGAACATCTATTAGTGTTATCCAAAGTCATTTTTGCTCTGTAAACATAATATCTGAAATAAAATACCTTTTAAGAGTTCATATTTGTGTGAGTGATTACATGAGAGTTATAAACTGCTCGATAAACATGTGTATTTAAAGAATTGTTTTTTGAGGGATGCTATATCTAAATTTATTTGAAGATGGCTTCAACTTGGTGCATTTAGAAATTAACATAATCTTTAACTGCAACTGTCTTAAACTCTGCTATAGTGAACCTAATGGGAGTGGGTTATAGAGGGAAGTCAAAAGAAACTGCTGGGTGGAGGTGATCAAGAGCTGGGAGCCACAAGCCACAGGCAGGCATTGAATTTGTGGCATTTCAGGGATGTGGTTGAATTAAAAAAATGAAGACGGTAGAACCTGGAGGGTGAAGCTGTTACCATCCGTGAGAGCCACAAATTGTACCAGTTAAAACAGAACATCCATCATCTAAACTTGGATCAGGAATCTTGGGTGAAAACACACCCATCTAGTGGTTGCTAGATTAGTGGGGAAGTGCATCTTGGATGAAACAAAATGCATGGTTTTAAATTATCCTTTGCTTTTGTGGTGAGCTAAAAACAACCAAAAAGGGATTTACCATCGACTTTGTTAGAAAGCATCTGGCTTTTGTAGGGATTCCGAACAATGAAATGCTTTTTATTCCAGAATATTTTCCCTCACGTTCTAAATGTACGTATTTCATAATGAATAGATTATTTTCACTGCAGTTAAAGAGAATTATTATAAACATTGTGGGCTGGGAAAAAAGTTTTCACAAAGAAAAAAAAAACTACAAAATTGATTGTAGTTCAGTACTCAAACGTTTTTTTGTTTTTTTTTTTTACGGTAAACATACATTATTTGATATATTTACACCATGCCAAAGTATGAAGGTAAGTAAAAATTACAAATGAAACATTTGTATTTCTAAATCCTTTATTTTTATTTTGAGTGCCCCTAAAATGAAGGGGTAAAAGAAGCATTGTGAACAATTTGCACGCAGTTACATTCCATTTAAAAATCAAGTAGAGGTGGTTGCTGAAGTATTTACAGGAAAGAAAGAAAATCTACTTGACGATTGCACTGGCAATTTGTCCAAAAAAAAAATGTGGAACTCTGCTGGAATAAAACCACTTTGACTGCATTACACAAAACAGAGCAACTGTGTTTAAACATTTCAGAACATCATTCTCATTGAATCGGGAGTGTTTTTAGTAAAACAGAACCAAAATTGAACCAACTGACATCACAGAGAGAAATGAAACACATGAAAAAGTCATTAAACATTATAAAACTCAGCAATGACAAAAGCCAATACATAATACAGCTGCTGAGGATTTGAGCACCTGTTTTAACGATTTGTGACACAATATCAAATGAGAATTGGCAGATAACGTACAGCAAGGTTGGTTTTGATAGTTTTGTTTTCCACAGGCTTGTATGGCACCAGTACCTTCAACTAATGTCTGAACTCAATGTCCTTACAGCACTACCAAAAACTCACCTACAAAAGAAAACAAACAAAAAATGGAAACAAACAATGCGCTATCAAATCTCATTCATTCGCACACTCACACAATCATAACTGCTACAAAAAAATTAGGAAAACGGGGGAGATGGATCATTCACTTCCGATAATTCCACTCATCTTCCTTCAAAAAGCCATTATACAATGTATTGAATGAAACAAGAATGGGTGAAAGTGTTATGAAAACAGAAGGGTTGAAATGTCATTGGTTTTTGTACAAATTTTCCATGTTTGTGCTCCTCTGACTTCATCTAGAACGGCCGGTTCATCTCCTTCTTACTCTGCGGCAGCGACTGGGGCCTCTGAGTTCTCAGTGGCGGCTGGTTCCGGAGAAACTGCCTCTGCTGGTTTCTCCTCAGCTGGCTTCTCCTCGGCCACCTCAGTGGATGGTTTTTCCTCTTTGCTTTCAGTGGGTTCCTCTGCTTTCGGTTCCTCTGCTGGAGCCTCTGTCTTGGCCTCCTCGCTTGAGACCTCAGGTTTTGGCTCCTCGGGCTCTAAATCTTTCTTCTCCTCTCCATTCTCAGTGGGAGCAGCAGCCTCACCACCTTCAGCTTCTTTTTTGGCACTCTTTTTAAAAGAGAAACCGCTAAGTTTGAAGGGTTTCTTAAAGGAAAATCGCTTTTTGGTTTTGGCAGGCTCGCTGCTCGTAGAGGCAGCATTCTCTTCTGTTTTGGCCGAGTCTTCACCATTCACTACGGCTGAACTATCTCCTTCGCCTTCTTGAGCAGCCTTCTCCTCACCACCTTCCTCCGTCTTTCCATCCTCAGCTTTCACCTCCCCATCACCAGAGTGCTTTCCATTGGCTTGCACGTCTTCTGTGGCGGCTTCAGCATTTGGTGTGGAATTCCCATTGGTCTTAGCATGGCCGTTTTCCTAAGAAAGAACAATATATTATTATAAACATCCAATTTACACTCAATAAAGTATTAAACCATGGAATGAAATGGGTCTGAAGTCTAAACGGTCGCCACGTGGGTAAAGTCTCATTCACTTTGTCTGGCTGATGCTGTTGCCATCCGAGTGAAAGCACCGCAAGATGGACGAGTATTCAACAAGATTGATGAAACCGAAGATATATTTGAGTTTAGACCAAAAGCCCCATCGAAATATCCAAGTCACGCATCCCAAACACATTTTCCCAAAAAAATCCCACCGTGGACGGTGTCTCGTGGATCAATGGGCATCCATTTTATCAACAAGATGCGATGAAGGCGTGGTGATTTCACCGAAAACGCTACACACGACGAAAAGCCCGAATAAAGCAACATAGATTGTCATTTTAAAATATATTTAGCTTTTAAATCACACAACTAAAAGATTAGCATTTCTTTTGTCTTTTTCCCACGTATTAACGCGATGCATTTAAAGATTCTGACAGCATTTCATTATAACCGTGTAAATTAGAAAATAAAAATGCACACCGAATCGAGTCAATCCACAGGATACATTCTCATAATTCACTATTAAAACTTGTGTACCTCATTGAAAAAGGCTTATTTTTTAAGGGAAAGTGAAGAGTCCCTTTGTTGATCGGCTCATTGTTCATTTGAGCCGACATGGGTTTTTGGTACTGCACACCCCCTCAAACAGCACACGCCTGCAGAAAGATAATAATTAAAGTTCTTACCTGCCCGTTTGACTTATTCGCAGCCTCCACGGGTTTTTCGGCAGCAGTCTCGTCTTTTGCTCCGTTTTTGGAGATTTGCGCTCCCATGCTTTCACAGGCAACAAAGAATCGCAGATGAAATGAATGAACAAAGAGCGCGAGCTTCTGCCTCAAACGCGTCGCGTGCTCGCACTCAACAGCGTCTGTTTTCAAATAAAACCGCGGAAAGGAGATGGCGAGAAGTCTAGCTGCGCTCAGCTGGTCCGCGGGAAATAATTATTACGGCACTTCCTTAAATAAAATATATTATTTTGGGATGCGAGATGGAGATAACGAAATTGTTCTCTTTTGATAATGAGATGCTGGATACAACGCCCAAATACCACTGACGTCACTGGAAGGCGGCGTGAACCAATCAGATTCTTGGTTGGATACGGAAGGCGGGACTACACTCACGCACTAGAGGGGGAGGAAGGGCGCGTAACTAGCAACTGGTGATTCAATATCAAGAAAACAGACCCACAAATGTTTTCTTTTTACTTGATAAACTTTTTAAATCTAAAACAGTATACCTGTAAATTTTTAAAAGCGAAATATTTTTTTTTATTTCCCCAAGGCCCAAGCTACTGAGTATCCTGCACTAATAAAACCACTTTCTAGACACATCATAAGCCAGACACAGATTTGTGAGCATCATGCCATATGCTCCAACCACTGGATTACATTTTTCCACAAAAAACAAAGCAAAAAAAAAAAAAAAAAAAACAGATCCACTCACATATTGCATGCGTGATGAATTCATTCTAAGGAATCCTGTGACCTAGATTTAATAACAGTTTATTGTCAGCTCAGACAGAGCTGTTTTGAATGCACTGAAATAGTCTAAAGTGCTCTTTCACATCACCATACTAACTCACGTCACCATGGCAACAGCTCATCATCAGTGCACACTGCTCAAAAACAATAACAGTATTATATAAAATGTGCATATGTGGGAAAAAAAATGCTACTTTATATGATCTGTCCAAAAAAAGGATGAAATGATGAGAGTGCACTTAAGGGAGGATTTATTTAAATTTCAATTGCACAGTCTTTATAAACATGCATTTATACAGCACCAAAAATCAAATCTACACAGTGCTGTTCACAATTAAAAGATTAAATCATTACAAATTACCACTGAAATAATCTGCAGAGAATTGAGAGACTGAATGAAATCTTTATTGTGAAAAGTATCAAAATAAACCATTTAAACATCGCACCACTATTGTCCTGCTTTGTAGCAACAGATGTTCATTTAGGCCAAGGTCCTCTGGCAGAGTTTCAATGTCTAGGATTAAAAACTAACAATATGGAAAGTGCTTCTAATTTAAATCTTGTTTTAAGTACAAGTCTGTGCATGTGCTTGTTTTGAACACATATTACAATGAGTGGAGTAAGCATGGATTAGGATTTTGGGATATCTGGTATACAATGTGCCTTTTTAGGTCACAGCGAAGCATTGTTGTTGTATTTGGCTTTCATGCAAACATGCACAGAATTGCATTATTTTGTGATTCAGTTTGTTATTTGATACATGGTTCATTGTTTAATAACAAACTATTACCTTTAGTTTCTTTCTTTTCAATGACTCAACAAAGAGCAGGCTAGTTTTAAGCATCATATAGGGCTTGGTTTTGTAGTCTCATTGTGTTTTCAAATCTACGTATGTACCACAAACAGATTTCTCACAAAGTAAATTTCAAATCTGGAAATTAACACCACAACATTTTAAACATTTTCAAAAGTCTCTCCCAATACCACCAGAGTTTAATCAGGATCACATTTTAACACCTGCAGCCAAAATCAGTGTTTGACTTATTTTAATTTCATCGTGACTGTACAGCTGAATTCTGATTTAGTGGTCCATTTTATTCACCAGCAATGTGAATATAGCGTAATAGTTCAGTAGAACTTTATTGAAGCTCAGCATTAAAAAGGAATTTGTATTGCTGACTCACAAGTAAACGTGTCACATCACCAGCGGAGTGAAGCCAAACATGCAGCGATCAACCCCTTGGTGCTAGCTGCAAAATGATTTTCAGCCAATGCAAGTCTATGGGGAAAAAAAACACTTGCAAAAATATCTTCTGATGCACAATCTTGGACACATCATCAGTGTTGTTTCCTGGACTCACAGGGTGTTTCGGGTCTTGCAACAGACACCCTCCTCCACGCGACCCGACCGAGGCTGATCAGACCCCGGCCTGTGTCTAAGTGGCATGCTACTGACCCCACCTTTCACCTCTCTTCAACCAGAGCCATCTTGATGCTTTCTCTGCTGCCTCCATGTTGTTACTTATGGCTCTTCTTCTGTTTGCGCCTGTTATGCCCAGTGCACCATAGGCCTTGTTCAGGGTGTGACTAGCAAACCCCTGACTGCCCACTTCAACTGGCATGCACCTGGTCCTCCAGCCGTTTGTCCGACATTGCTCCACCAGCTCCTGATATTTTTCTCTCTTCCTCTCCTGGGCCTCCTCCATCCTCTCCTCCCAGGACACTGTAAGCTCCAACAAGATCAAAGTTTATAAATGATGTTGTCAGAAATTACGTTATTTACACAAACGGTTTAATGATTTTGAAAAGTTATCTATACAGTGATCAAAGTTCAATCATTTTTGTTTGTTTTAAGTTTGTTTTTGTGTTGCACACGATGGCTCAATTTTCCCCTAAAAAAACTAGGCGGGGACTATGTCATTGACGGCGATGAATGAAAGCTTCACTGAACAGAGCGTCATGAGTACGATAATTTATCCTGCCAACTATCAAAATCAGACAAGTCTTGTTTATAATTACAAAATATAACAGGCTGTGTGTGAGAGGGGTGCGTGCGAGCCAGACTAGAGGCAGAGCTCTGAAACCACCTCTCAATGGCAGTGCCCATGCCATCTCAGCGTTTGCCTCATATTACCTCAATGGCAGTAGGTGGTGTCACGTCGTCCATATCATTTTTTACAGTCTATGCTCAACACTTATGATTAAAATAAATCTGTATTTTTTTTTTTATGAAAATCAAAAACAATGTAAAAAACATGTTAAACCAAATCTAAAGAGTGTTGATCCCACACTTTATTATAAAGCCACCTGTGATTTTTGTCATTTTGAAGAACTGCTCATAATCTTTTGTGGGATGAGCATGGACCCAGTTATTACTGTTAGTTTTCATTTTGACAGAGCAAAACTTAGCCTCTGGTTAGCTGAATTATATTTGAACACTGTTTTTTACAACAAACTCAAGTCCTTCCTGTAAACCAATCTAATTGTGGGTTTGTGACTCGACATTACTTTTGTAAATGTTAGCCTAGCCCCAATGTGTTCGAATTATAAGAGAGTCGACGATTACAGACGGATTTATGGAGAGTAACCAGACAGTTGCTCTCTTCGCTGTAACCAACGATGCGCCCACGCGGCATACAGTAGTAGGAGTCGGAGAAGAGAAAGAATCTGGGAGACAAAATATGCGCACGCACGAAGGCGTCCCCAGCCCCTCCTGATTGGCTGAGCGTTCTGTCAATCACACCCTCGGTCCTCAGCGGATCCGCCTCAGCAACGCCATCATCTGTTACACTCGGCGACAGGAGCAGCCTGGACCGTCAGGGCCAGTGTTGTGATTTCCTTAATACACAAAGGTTTTATTAATAGCAAATTCTGTCTTCAAATGACCTATTTTCGAATTCTTTCCTCGCGGTCAAACACGAAGCACTTCAGGCGACATCTCTCGGTAAGCTTTTTCTGGTGGTCTGGCTTTTTTGAGACACTTGGTGCAGCCGACTTGTATCCAGAGGATATTGTGGTGAATGGAAATGATGGGAGATGGAGCCATTGTGATGCTATTGCGGATGGGCCAACAGTAAATGCTTTCACTTTATCGACCGCGTGTTATTTAGGAATTCGAGACATCGAGAGTATGTATTGTGTGTGTGAAGATGATGGGATGCTTTTGCTCTTGCGCTGCTCTCTAGCAGCCGGTTAGATGCGTAGCAGGAAAAAGCCTTGTGTACACCACAGAATGAAGGAATAAGGCCTTTGTAACTGGACAGCAGTTAGCTTACAATACCTTTTAACAGACTTTACAGACATATACGGACTTTTTGCCGTTTAGCAGATCATGCAGCACCTTACGCACACATTTATTTTTTTTATTCCTTTCCTTTGCTTTCTTTATGCTTTCAGAATAGCAAAAGCAAGATTAGCATCCTCGTGGAATTCGTGTAAAATAAATCGAAAAATAGTTTTCTATGTTTTTGCCCTGATATTTCCAATTATTAGAATATTAATAATAGAAAATTGAAGCTATGCACTAATTCAATTATTTTTTTTAAACATGAGCATCAATTGCTAGGAAGGATGCAATATTTGTTGATTTGAAAATAAAACCCCTTTCACCTTTTTTTTTCAACAAAAAGCCAAGTTCATTCATATTAAGTATTCTTAAATTGTGTCTAACATAATCACTAAAATTAAGTAGAGAGTTTTTGAACACATCCATAAGAGATAATGAGAACTTTAACCTCAAAGTGTACTCAACAGTCAACACACTTTGTGTGTGTGTGCCCAACAGTAATGCCCCCTGAAAAATCCAAGTTCAGTATGGAATAACTAAAAAATGCTATGGTAAAATATTCCATACTGGATTTTGACAGTGATAATAATTTTGCAAAGAGTTTAAGAACGCATCCATAAGAGAAAACAAGCAATGGTACCTGTAAACACACAATCATAAATGTGTCATCTAAATGCCCTGGGGTAAACTGATTCCATAATGAAAACCACAGTTAACTATTTCATTCTTATTAACAGATATGAACAAAGTACAATAATAGAATGTAAACAAACTGTTTAAAAAATGTGATATGAGAGAGAGCATTGTGAAATATTAATAACAGTTAAAGTTCCTGTTCAGAGCTTGAAAATGAAATGGTAAACCTGCCAAGTTTATTTTCATGTGGTTCACAATGTTTTAACTTTCTCTTAAAAAAACTAGGCAGGACCATGTGATTGACAACTAAGATTGACAGCTAGGATGAAATGAGCTGACTTACCTCTGTCAACAATATCTCTGTCAATATTTACGGTGCCAACGATCAAATTCAGAGAAGTTGTTCTCAAATTATTGTTCATAATTAAAAATAAATTTTACATAACAGACTTCATGAAACCATGATGGTTCAATCCTTACCAGGAAGTCCTGTATTCGCATGTGTGTCGGTCAATGGCGACTTCCATGAAAGCTCATATCAGTGGCTTCTTATTAGCCCAATGGCAGTAGATGGTGTCACGCTGTCCATATTTATTTACAGTCTATAGTTTTTAGTCTTGTGGGGGAAACCAGAGTGCCCAGACGAAACCCACACAATTTAATTTAGCATTGAGTGGAGTGCTAATTCAACTCACACAGTTTTACATTCGCCGTAGTGTTCCATGAGAACCAATAGGTTTCCAAAAGAAGTATAACCATATATTGCAAAACAATAAAATGTGATATAATATGGTTTGTGGAGTAATATTGTTTTGGAGCTACAGTGCATCATGTGATTAGATATAAAGTTGTACTAATACAGAGCAAACCAGAAAAATTCTGATTGACAGTGACACATGGCCTACATTTCTGTGTCGGTCTGAACTGATTGTCAGAGTGCGGATAGAACGTCATAGAGAGCTGAGATCTGAAACTTCTTCAGGTTGTCTTTTTCGTTTATTGGAAATTTTCTTTTACGATTCAATTGTCTGTAATCCCATTTTTACTGAAAACATAATTAAATCTTAAGTTCTTCCTGCTGACTTCACAAACGTTAGTGAGTGGATGATTTCACATATCTTAAAACCCCCTAAAACAGATCAAAACAGACCTTGATATTTTTTGCTTTAAAGTTAAATTTTAATTTAAATTTAAACATCCCTTAAATAAGAATTGGTCACAGTGCAACAATTAAGGCCACTAAGTGGCGACAGCTCCTGAGGTGCTAGAGCCCTTTGATAACTGCTAGCAACTTTAATTGTTAACATTTCTAAACGTCCAGTTTTTAAATGTAAAAAAAAAAAAAAATGAATTAAGTTGTACATAAATTAATGGGGGCGGCATGGCGACGCAGTGGGTAGCACTGTGGCCTTCCAGTTAGAAGGTTGTCAGTTCAAGGCTCTGTGAACTTCCTGGAAGGAGTTTGCATATTCTCCCCGTGCTTGCGTGGGTTTCCTCAGGGTTCTTCGGCTCCCCTGGGTACTTCGGTTTCCCCCACAATCCCAAAAACATGCGGTTAGGTTTGTATCTTGAAGCAAGTTTTACAAGAAAAACGCCTAATCCGTGCAACGGCTCTCAGCAACAATAGTATAAGTTGATGAAAAAAATGGAAAACCAGAGAAAAATCAAGTAACGTTTCTTTAATCCTTAAATCTACAGATTGTTAATGTAATAAATGATAATAAAACTGAATAAAACACAAGCAAAATACGTAATTTTATAATACCTTACCTTGAGTGAAGTGACGTGTCGGAGGAGGTGGAACGGATGGCAGAAAACATTACGGCACTGAGTATGAAAGGTAACTTTCTCGAGATATTTCACGAATTACAAACACCAACACGGTTTCAAGCACAAGCGGAGACAGATGGAGAGAGAGTGTCTGAGAACGCGTCACTGGGATTCTCTAACTTGTGCTTTAGAACAGCACTTTCCACGTTATAAACGTTATTTCTTGAAAGCATTGTTTGGCCAACTCCAAACCATTAGAGCCCGCTGTGGTGCCTGATGAATGCAATTGGCTGGGTTACCAAATTTGTTGGTGGAAGAGTGGGCTAGAGACGCCCTGTAATGGGCAAAGGAGGCAAATGAATGGTAGGGTTGGATGAGTTGGATGAAGGTGTGGTGATCTTGGAGCATCTTTGGAAGACAGTAAATGGTAACATGAACATGGCTTCTAATATGTGGGCTGTCAGAAATGGTGGATTTTAGTAAATAGATGCACTTGTACAGGATGGACGATGGGTTTCATGGTTTGGAGGGTTGAGAGCATTTGATGCCTTTGAGGAGCCTAGTTGTTGGTTTGCTGTGATGTCTGGAGAGGGGGAGCCATGGAGAACTTTGTGGAAGAATTGGACCTTGTTCAAGTAACCTTGGATGGAACCGGCTTGAAGGGAGGAGGATAGCTGGAGGGGATCAGGGGAATGTTGTGAGCTCCAATTTTCACAGCACTTGAGTTTGAAGCAGCCGAGAGAAGAGGACTAGGGGCTGAGAGGATGGTCGGAGTGGTGTATCACAGATGAGAACCAGGTGAACCAGTATGAAAAAGCCATAGATGAGGCTGAAGATCATCCAGGGGGTTGAGAGGACCAGTGATGATGAGGAGTGCCTGAGGCTGTTCTTTTTTCGGTCTCTTAGGGACAGTCTTGTGCTTGGCTCCGGGAATTACAAGTTTGGAGGCTGGAAGGTGATGTCATGCTACGCATGGCTGGTTTGGCTTAAATGGGTGCGAAAAAATTATTGAATGGTGACATGTGTCATGCCCTAATAACTCCTCCTGCAGCTTCTTATGCAGGCACCACAATAGATGGTAACACTGTGTGGGTACATCACTCGATTTAACTTCGCAAAATATGATGAAGTGTGAACATATGACTTTCTCCAAATGTATTAAAATCAAATTAAAATCTTCAAATAAAAAACAAAATCAAACCATTTGAAAAGGCTGTGTGTGCATTATATGCATGTTTTATGTCAAATTCAAGTTTACAAAATAAAGTTGCTGGCTTGTGTTTTGCTCATTCAGGCAAAGGAGCAAGTCGTGGATGTTTTCAGCCCATCTTTAAATTGAATGGAATGCGAATACTCCACAGTGGTAGCCCTGCGCTTGCCTTGGTATGTTTATTTAATACGATATGGTTTACTGCACGTGTAACACTTCAAATCTCATGACCGACAAGCTTCTTTTTAAAACACAGCATTGAATATAAATATGCTATGAATAACTATATATTGTGACTGACACCAACATTTGAAATTAGTTATTGTTCATTTATTCCCTGGTTTCATCTCAAAGAATATAGAGAATGGGCTGTGTGCAATGCAAGGACAAAGAGGCAACCAAATTGACAGACGACAGGGAAACTAGCGTCTCACAGCATGCAGGATACCGATATGGCTCAGATCCTACTCCTCAGCACTACCCTAGCTTCGGAGTCACCACCATTCCCAACTACAACAACTTCCATGCACCTGTCAGTCAAGGAGTGACTGTATTTGGTGGAGTGAACTCATCTTCACACTCAGGAACACTACGGTCCCGAGGTGGAACAGGTAAATCTTTTTAGGGACTGTGCTATTCTTGACCTGAAATGCCTGTTCGGATTCAAGATGGCGTCTTAATCACCTTTATTTACTTAATCGGTCCTCAGTTTTCATTTTATAGCACAATCTTATTGCTTTGGGTAATTTCATCCTCTGGATGTAGTTGACTTACATATCCACTTACAAGTTTTTAGTTATAATATTATAGTTGATGAACCACACAGGCCTTTGTGTTTTATACTATACCAAATGCATGCAAAGCTAAATTTAAAGAGGAAGCAGGGCTGGGTGATTGGACCTATAAATCTAAATCTTGATTAATTGAAGGTTGATTGATTGTTTTTGTCCTCATAGTTCACTGAGACGTTTTGTACAGTAAAAGAGCTTGTATATTATTTCACATAAATTTCAGAATGAGGGTACATTACTTGACTATTAATAACTGAAGGAAACATCTACTATCTATGACTATTTATTGAAAATCAATAAATGAACAACTGAAAGTAAAGTGTTTAGGCTCTGCATGCTTGGCGGTATAATGTAACTGGGCGGAGTCTCGGGATTCCAAGTAGTGTTTTTAAAGGGAAAGTAATCTAAATAATCTACTTTCAAAAACATGAAAGATTATTGTATTTCTCGTGATTGTATTTTGATTTAGGTAGTGAAGGTTATTTAGAGCGCCGTGTCACTGAAGATTTCGGGTTTTCTTTTGTTGTAGCTTAGGTAAGTGGTTGGAGTTCAGTTAGAGAGCTTTTATTTATTTTGCCGCTATTTTACTGTTTTTTGGGAGTTTTTTTTTTCAGTTTTTTTGCTTTTCCCTCTCCCGGAGTCCTAGGGAATTAATTTGCTCAAATAATATTTGTGCTCTCTATAGAGTTATTTTTGTTGTGACCTCTGACTATTGTCCCTTTAGTGTGGTAAAATAAATTGTATATACCATTATTAAACTTTATTAGTCCCATTCTATTTCTTTCATTTTGTTCTAAACTGACCAATGTGCGCTCTGTGAGCCAATCACCTTAACTGAGGATTAGGGGCGTAACAGTTTCTGAATGGTGACTACAATTACTTTAAGATTAAACGCCCAGCCCTAAGAGGAAGCATATGCCCTAGAGTGTTCTGAACATGCACATTTAGGCAATCTTCTGTTCTATATTATTTGACTCTTATTCCTCATTAAATTGGTAAGTCAGTGTCAAAGCGAGCATTTTATAATCTCATTATCTCATTATTTCGTGATTTAGTCTAGCACTTTTGAATATTTGCGATAAAAGTCCAAGAGAACAAAATCATCACTTCCTGATAAACCGGTGCCAAATAAAAAAAAATGGAAGTTGCTGCATTAGGAGAGGCCTTTTTTCGTATATTATAACTTACTTGAGTCTTAGAACACGTAGTCATAGACGAAACGCAATATGAGCCATCATGTCATCTTGTTTTTGGAGGCAGGACACTTTAGGAATTTTTGAATGACAAAAACAACATTTCAAATGTTGACAATGAACAATGAAATTAATCCATGGGTTAGTCCATTAAGGCTGTCCCTTCGCACCGCAGGTTTGACAGAAAAACACATTGCATTTGGATTGTTTTGGGTGTGTTTCCATCGTAGTTTATGTAAATTTTCTCTCATCACTTAAAAATTACTACTCACTTATGCGCATAATTTTTTAATGGCCATTTTTAAAATTTACGCGCATCTTGGCATTTTCCATACAGGGTTTTTGTGCAATATTCCAAAATACGCATACAAATAGGTGAATGGAAACACAGCTAACGACTTTAATTGGAATGTGTTGGTAAACCCTATGTCACTTTTTAATTCTTTTGCAGGAGTAACACTATTTGTCGCACTTTATGATTATGAGGCAAGGTCAGAGGATGACCTCAGCTTCAGGAAAGGGGAAAAGTTCCAGATTCTAAACAGCACGTGAGTTTAAATGTTCACACAGGTGGCCATCATGTTACTAAAGCTTCTCATGACATTTATTAAAAATATATATTTTTATAGACAGCTATGCTAAATGATAGAAATTGGTTTATTTAAAGATAAAATTAAATTTGCCCATTATTTGCCCATTAATCCTAACCCTGGTACAGAAAGAAAGCTGTTTTATTGGGGGTTTTTTATATTTATGTTTACTGTTTAATCCCTTTAGTACTTTTGCTATTATTATTTGTTTATCAAAATCTTCCCAATCTTAGCCATGTACCATTGTGTATTTTACCCATATGACTTGGGTTGGGGGATTGGGGGTTTTTGGTTTGCATAATGGAAAATTTTCCCTCTCAGCAATTGAAACTTGAGCTATGAGAAATGTATTCAGTGTTTGTTTGTCCTCTTGCACCTGTTGCTGTATATCAGGGAAGGAGACTGGTGGGAAGCCCGCTCCCTCACTACAGGTGGAACAGGATACATACCCAGTAATTATGTGGCTCCAGTGGACTCCATACAAGCGGAGGAGTAAGTTCTGTGTTTCTGCTAAACTTGACAGAAATGGAGTATAAATAGCTGCACTGTACAAAAGAACATTCTCTGCTTGTTGTATTACACCGTGTACAAAGTTCATCAGATCAAAAAAAGATTGTATAGCATTGTCTTCTTGTCTTATTTTTACCAAGTTAAACACTTTGTATCACTCTGCAGTTGGTATTTTGGGAAACTAGGCCGTAAAGATGCTGAGCGACAACTTTTGTCAAATGGAAATCCCAGAGGCACATTTCTAATACGGGAAAGTGAGACCACAAAAGGTATTTTGAATTCAACAATTCGTATTCAATATTCAATATATTTTTACCTTTAATGTCTTTGGTGTCTATTCAATACTTACAAAATATCTATTGAGCGTAAACATTACTTAAAAAATCATTCTCCAAAAAATGCCAGATTGAAATGTTTTTTCATTCTTCCACACTACTAATTTCCTGCCTTTGTGTGTTAATCCTAGGAGCATATTCACTATCCATACAGGATTGGGATGAATCTAAGGGGGACCACGTAAAGCACTACAAGATACGCAAGCTAGACAATGGAGGATATTACATCACAACCAGAGCTCAGTTTGAAACTCTTCAGCAGCTTGTGCACCATTACTCTGGTATATATCCATCAAGTGAAATTTAATAAAACCATTTACCACAGTAACTGTTTCGCCGACAGGATCATTACATGATTATCCAAGTATGAAACATTATTAATCAGTATTCTACTTAAATCAAAACTTTCTTTTATTTGTCCTGTCTAGCTGTCAATATTTTGGGCTAAGTTTGGTATTTGTTTGGAACATCTTCATCTCTCACTCGAATACAGTATTTATTAGAATGCAGACTTTATTCGCTCATATACCATCTTTCATTGTGGCTCTTTGGCTTTGCAAAATCTAGTTGTGCTTGCTAGATACAAATTGCTTAGTGAGCAGAGTCAGTTTTGTGCCTGAATACATCTGGACAGTGAGTGATATGCAGGTTTTTTCTTTACTTGTTCAGATCAATGCGTAAGTTTGGATGCAAATTGGTTGACAAAAGCTACAATCTACCAGTTGTTGCCCTTGATCTAATTCAAATGTAAAGTTTTCAGAGACACCAAACAAATTCTGTCCAGACAAGAACACACAGACAAGAGACATAAACAGAAGGACTAACATTGGAGTTTGAGCTCAAATATTGTTCGAAAGCTGTTTTCAAGAGAGGGTGTCATTTTCAATAGAGGATGAGCTGTTTTTAAAGAGGTTGTGAGCCGTTTTCAGGAGAGGGTGAGCTGTTTTTAAAGAGATTGTGAGTCGATTTCAAGGGAGGCTGAGCCATTTTCAAGAGAGGGACAGTCATTTTCAAGAGAAGGTGAGGTATTTGATTAAAGGGCAAGTAATTTTCAAGAGTAAGTGGGCTACTTACAACACAGGGGGAGCCATTTTCAAGAGAGGGACAGTCATTTTCAAGAGAAGGTGAGGTATTTGAATAAAGGGCAAGTAATTTTCAAGAGTAAGTGGGCTACTTACAACACAGGGGGAGCCATTTTCAAGAGAGGGACAGTCATGCTCAAGAGAAGGTGAGGTATTTGAACGAAGGGCAAGTCATTTTCAAGAAAAGGTGAGGTATTTGAACAAAGGGCAAGTTATTTTCAAGAGCAAGTGGACTGCTTACAACACAGGGTGAGCCATTTTCAAGAGAGGGACAGTCATTTTCAAGAGAAGGTGAGGTATTTGAAGAAAGGTGAGTAGTTTTCAAGAGAGCGTGGGCTGCTTTCAAGACAGGGTGAGCCATTTTCAAGAGATGGCAATCCATTTTCAAGAGATGGTGAAATGTTTTCAAGTGAGTTGAGACATGTGAAGAAAAGGTGAGTTGTTTTCAAGAGGGTGAGTCATTTTCAAGAGAGAGTGGTCTGCTTTCAAAAAGTCGTTTTTCGTGAGTCGTTTTCAAGTGAGTGAGTGGTTTTCTATAGAGGTTGGGGTGTTTTACAGAGACAGTGTGAGTCATTTTCAAGAGAAGGTGGGGTATTTGAAGAAAGGACGAGTAGTTTTCAAGAGAGCATGGGCTACTTTCAAGACAGAGCCATTTTAAGAGATGGCGATCCAGTTTCAAGAGATGGTGAAATGTTTTCAAGTGGGTTGAGACGTGTGAAGAAAGGGTGAGTTGTTTTCAAGAGAGGGTGAGCGGTTTTCATGAGGGTGAGGCATTTCAAGGAAGGATGAGTCATTTTTAAGAGAGAGTGGTCTGCTTCAAAAAAGGTTGAGTCGTTTTCTAGACAGTGAGCTGTTTCTAGAGAGGCTGGGTTGTTTTCAAGACAGGGGGAGTCATTTTCCAGAGAAGGTGAGGCATTTGAAGAAAGGGTGAGTCGATTTCAAGGGAGGACGAGCCGTTTCCAAGAGAGGGTGAGATGTTTTCAAGACAGGGTGAGTCATTTTCCAGAGAAGGTGAGGCTTTTGAAGAAAGTGCGAGTTGTTTTGTAAGATGTGGCAATCCGTTTTCAAGAGAGGGTGAGGCATTTGAAGAAAGGGTGAGTTGTTTTCAAGAGACGGTGAGCCGTATTCAATAGATGTCAATCTGTTTTCTAGAGCGAGTGAGGGGCACTTTCAAGAGAGGGTGAGTGGTTTTCAAAAGAGGTTACGTTGTTTTAAAAAGAGGGTGAGTCATTTTCGAGAGATGTTGATTTGTTTTCAAGAGCGAGTGAGACGTTTTCAAGAAAGGGTGAGTTGTTTTCAAGAGAGGTAGAGTAATTTTTGGGATAAAATTTGTGTTTTTTTTAATAGAAAGTGAGTCATTCTCAAGAAAGGGTGAGTCATTTTTGGGATAAAATGAGTGGTTTTCTACAGAAAGTGAGTATTTCGCAAGAAAGGGTGAGTCGTTTTTAAGAGAGGGCAAGTTAATTTCAAGAAATGTCAATCTGTTTTCAAGAGAAGGTGAGAGGTTTTTCAAAAGATGGTAGTGAAGAGAGACATTTTCCAGAGAGGGAAATCTTTTTTTCTACATTAGGTCAGTCATTTTCAGGACAGTGTGAGCCGTCTACCAGAGATCTTGCCATCTTAAGGTGAGGGTGAGCCGTTTTCAAGTGCGTGCAAGCCGTTTTCAAGAGAGCATGAACAGTTTAACCGAAAACATGAGTTTTCAAGAAAAGGTGAGAAGTACTTAAGAAAGCAGGCCATTTTCCAGAGAGCATTAGCCATTTTCATGAGGGGGTGACCAATTTGATTCTTTACTCATTTTGGATTATGGCAGCTAGGTGATGCATTATTGGAGCCTGGTTTGGCATGAAAAACATGCACAATTTTCAAATATTTTCAGTAAAGTTTGTTCATTCACTGCTGTGTTCATTCACTGGGGTATTATACAACTACTTTATAAAATATTACTCTTGATATATTGTTACATTGATACTTTAACATATGAAACTGAAAGTGTGTCATTCCTTTTCCATTCAGCTCGGGCTGCAGGACTTTGTTGTCGTTTAATTGTACCATGTCATAAAGGCATGCCTCGCCTCGCAGACCTGTCCGTCAAAACCAAAGATGTATGGGAAATCCCACGGGAGTCCCTTCAGCTCATCAAACGATTGGGGAATGGACAGTTTGGAGAGGTCTGGATGGGTAAGAGCTTAAGGACTTCTCTAATTATAAAGTTTGATATCCACACTTTAATCTAGGGGTACAAAATTTAAGCCTATCAGAAAGAAGACCGGCTTAGATTACTGTTACTGCTGTCAAAAGAAATCCAGCTGTCTGGAAGGGTTTATTTGCGGTTCCTTTACCGGTTGTGTGACTCAGTATGTAATCTTGTCTCTGAATGGCAGGCACTTGGAATGGCAATACAAAAGTGGCAGTGAAGACCTTGAAACCAGGCACAATGTCCCCTGAGTCGTTCCTGGAGGAGGCTCAGATAATGAAGAAACTCAGGCATGACAAGCTAGTGCAGCTGTATGCGGTTGTCTCTGAGGAACCCATCTACATTGTGACAGAATATATGAGCAAAGGTATGAATGTAGTTTGCACGGAGAACTTTCTGTTTATCAGCAATGCTGCACGAATGCTATCCCATTTTGGCAAAACTTGAAGGGTCCCTCAATCAGGATGCATTACGGCCATCCTGCGTGACCTCAGATATCCCAAGATGCTCAGCAGTTTTTTTTCTCAACAGAATAGTGATGGTAGCAATTTCAAACCGCAGAGTTTTCATTTAAAAAACATGAATTTAATAAGGGCGCAGTGGATAGTTTGCATGTTCTCCCCATGTACCCATTTCCTCTGGGTACTCCGGTTTCCCCCACAATCCATTTGGTTAGGTTTATTGAAGAATCTAAATTCCCCCTTAGTTGTGGATGAATGTTGCCCTGTGATGGACTGGCGCCCTGTCCAGGGAGTACCCTCGCCTCTCACCCAATGTGAGCTGGATATAGGCACCAGCAGACCCCTGTTACCCCAAAAGGGAATAAGCGGGTTGGAAAATGAATACTTTAATAATGCTAACACTCGTTGCCAACTAAATGTGATGAGATGTATGCTAACTGTTGTAAGTAGCAAGGAGCAGACGGATGAGTTTATCAAAATGAGGCTTGACTATTGACAAAATGCACAAAAATTTCAAATGAAATTTGGTAAAAATATAACCTTTAAATATTGTAAAAATTGTATTGTTAAATATTAAAAGTTTGCTTAAAGGAAAATGCATTTGGTTCCTTGGCTATTTGAATGGATTTTTAATCACATTGATTCAAATAGATTGTAGCTGTAAGATTTCTGAAGTATTGAACCAATTAACATTTTGCATTAGGAACATTACTGATGTAGTTGTGCTTGTTTCCCAAGACAATAATTGCATAGTTTGAACCACATTAGTTTTGATGTCAATAATGCACCGATTTTTGCAAGGAGAGTAGTTCTGTATTCTAACAACCTAACGGTTGAAAACACAATTTGTATCGATTTGCAATGTCTCGAAATTGAATCGCAATCGTGTTTGCAATGACAAGTTGTGAAGCATCACATGTTTATGTTTCTCTTCCCACTTTATAGTGACAGTGTTGCTAAAAATTATTCTCTCTGCCTAATGCTAAAACACCTGCATCAACAAGGACCAAAACTTTAAAAATCTAGAGGATGTGTTTGAGAGACACAATGAGTTTCGTGGATGAACCTGCTTGTAAGGAGTCTGTCGAATTTGATAGAGATCCAACAACACTGTGCGGAATGCAGAAAAAAAGTTAAGACAGAGTTGAAACAAAGCATTTTATTACACAACAATGACAGACTTGTGGTCAACTCGAATCTCAGAGCCGCATCTAAGCCTCATGGGGCTCTTTATTAATGATTTTACACTGATGAGACGCTGTCTACAAACAGCGTACTTCCATGTGGACCATATGGTTTAATAGTTCTTTTTTCCCCTGCTGCTTCTGGAGCTTCTCTATGTGAACCATTTAGTTAAATAATGAACACTTTATTCTAGAAACTAAATGTTTAAAAAGTGAATTGGATATTTAAAAAGTAAAGCCATGTTTGCTCATTTTTTAAATTTCACAATCGGTTTAATTTGTCACAATTATAAATGTAAAACGCAAATTGAATCGCAATTTTACCAGAAAAAATTGCAGTTAGGTATTTTCTTAATATCGCACAGCCCTGACACTGTAAACATGTTCTGGTTATGGAGGCTGTAGAAGCCTATATTGAGATTTAGGTGTGTTTACATAGGTCACCAGGAGGGGCAGCAGCGAGTCAACTGACAGTTAACAGGTGTTCCAATCACGTCTGATTTGGCTTGGTGGAGGGAACAGTTTTTACCGCACACGCACACATAGAAATAGCCATTAAAACTCAACAACGTGTAAAGATCCCTCATATTTCAAATACATAACAATGCATCTGCAGCCTGTGTGCATAAGGACAATGTTATACCAGTAAGGACAGAATATTGTTTAGAAAAATAACTTTAGTATGCCAAAGGCTTTTCATTAATATACAAAAGCATTAAATAAATAGACCATAACCCTCTTTAAACAGCATCATAAAACAAAAACCCAATGCTGTTTTAACCACAAAGAAACATACAAAACCTGAGATACGAAACTAATCCATTCCAGGGTGACGTTCGTATCTCGAACATTTCGTAACTCAAAGCATTTGTATCTCGGGGTACCACTGTATTAGATTTTTTTTTTTTTTTGCAAAATAAATGTTTTAGATTTTTTGACTACTATATCTATAGTAGTCCATTTAAACCAGGTTCGTGACATTACTTTCAAAATTTCAGTGGGAAGAAAAGCCCAAAGGTGGTTTTGGAAAGCATAAAAACAATCATTTGTTCACTGAACAAGCTGTTTTGGAACAACTTTTTTTTTTATTCAAGGGATGTGTGAAGTATCAAGGAAATTATGTTTGTCGGCTTATGTTAAAACGTATTTTTTGATACCTTTTCCAGGGAGTCTGCTAGATTTTCTTAAAGATGGTGAAGGACGTGGGCTGAAATTGCCAAATTTAGTGGACATGGCCGCTCAGGTGAATAAAGTATTTTGATAACCCTGTAATTGTTTCTGGTTTCAGAGAGTAAGCACTTACCTGACCGCAGGGCTTCTCAATATTTCATTACTTGTGCACTTCTCTTCTAGGTTGCTGCAGGCATGGCTTACATTGAAAGGATGAACTACATCCACAGAGATCTACGCTCAGCCAATATACTGGTTGGAGACAGCTTAGTGTGCAAGATTGCAGATTTCGGACTGGCCAGACTAATAGAAGACAATGAATACACAGCACGACAAGGTGAGGGCAACTCTCCAAAATCTGATATAGCAACTGTTTTCTTAGAATTCTGTTAAATATGCATTTCCTTTGATTGATGGTTACAGTAATGAGATAATGTAGTTTTAAAATGTAAGTACTTTAACATTTTAAGTTATACTTTAGAATTAAGTATTATAAAGTATAAATTAAAAATAAGTACTTTAAAATTGCCTTTTTTATTGTTGAACAGTTAATGAATATTTGATAATGAACAGTTTTTAATTTTATAAGAAGAAATCAAACTTTTTAACAAAGAAAATCATAAATCCACAAAAAAGCAAAGACAAGGTCAAACAATATGAAAGTTGTGTGTATACATATATATATATATATATATATATATATATATATATATATATAGGCATAACTCTCCCGAACGGTTTCAATCACTTTTGTGCCATTGTGCTTTTTTTGTAAAAAAAAAAACAAAAAAAAACAAGCCATATCACAGGTCTTGTAATTCCAAGCGTTATCCATTTGTTTTACCACTAGATGCCACTGATGGCACAAATTTGGGGTCTTTAAAACGAAACTGAAAGACGATTGCTCATTTTTCACATTTTAATTGGAATTACCTGGCAAATTATGTGACAAATTCTTGTAATGTTTGTTCTAAATACAAAATATCAAAACTATTAACAATTAAAATCAACATCAAACAATAGGTGGGTCACGTCATTCCTACTTAATTCAAAACAGCTGTTGTGAAGTGCGTGCAGAGACTTCTAAGGGTTAAATGTGATTTTCCTGGGAAATGACGATGTGTAATAACTAGTCTGCATTACAAGATCCCATCTGTAAATCTGTTGCAGGAGCAAAGTTCCCGATTAAGTGGACGGCTCCAGAGGCAGCACTTTATGGGCGGTTTACCATCAAGTCGGATGTGTGGTCATTTGGAATACTACTCACAGAGCTGGTCACCAAAGGACGAGTGCCCTATCCAGGTGAGGTTTGATGGAAGGTACATCAGTGGTAAAAGAAGTCCTTTAATAAAATCTCATGGAACAACCATGAAAGATGCAGACATCATAAAGGAAAAGCCAACTTTTCTTTTTTTACATAGTAATCTCCATATAACATCACTTGAAATCTATTCTGCAGATATGGTGATAGCACATTTAGCATAGCTTAGCATAAATCGTTGAATCCAATTAGACCAGTAGTGTTTGATCTGATTAGACTAGTTACTTTTAATCAAAGAGTTTCTATTTTTCTATCATGTTGTCATTAGACCAGGGGGAAATAAAACATTTATATTTACAAGGCTGATTGTGAAACTTAAAAAAAAAATGCTTGGGACACATCTCTGGAACAAATTAGTTCCGTTAAACAGGAAGTTACCTCACTGAATTGTATCTCTGTGCTTGCTTCGGATACAGTGCTCTGCAATAATGAGTACACCCCACTAAATTTGTCAGGGAACCTTTGGCTTCCTTTCAGATTCAACATTTTTTATGACAGACTACAAAATACTCCCATAAATGTGAGCCGTTGATTGCAAGCAAGATGGTAATCTGTAAATTAATTCAAGCTAATACTGCCATAGAGTCTAATGATTCATTTAAGAAGTCTCCGCCAGACTACAAAAGGGCATTACTTAACAAAGAAAAGCCAATTTCAAGCTGTCAGCAAGGGCTCCCCATGGAAGAAAAATGTCACAAAGTCTGAGAAAGGAAATCACTTCTTTACACTAAAACGTTAAAGATCAGCAAAGCTTTACATATCAGTCAAATACAGTAGCAAAAGTGATCCAAAGATATAAGAAAGATGGAAGTGCAACCATCCTACAGAGACGTCCAGGCTGTTCATGAAAGTTAACATCTCAAGATGTGTTACTGTTACATTGGTCACCATACATGCACAAGTAGGGCTTTTTTGTAGTTAAGCTTGGAAGTGTCCTTTTTAAGGGGGAGGATGTTTATTTTCTTAAATAAATCAATGCTATTCATAACCCATTACGTCTGTCTGTCTTTTTAATAAATATTTAACCAGTTAAAGGCATTAAAAAGCACATCTCTAATAGCGGCTCAAACTTCACAACTCCAATCCCCTGAGTTCCTCGAATGTTGCTCAGCATGTCGATCAGTCAGAGAAGCAGATGAACGCCATTGTGTGATGGTAAAATATCTCGTTGTTTCAGTGAGTGCAGTGTTGTCTTTATGACATAAACAACAGTATGGTAGGTTTTTTTTTCTTCAACCATTTTAACGTTTTAAGATTTTTTACTTTAATTTCTTGTTATGGAGTTATCGAGGTGAAGAAATGTGGAAATTGCTCATTGAACTACTGATTAAATTGTAATCATTTTTGCTGAGCACTGTTTATCCTAAAGAACTCAAAGAAGTTAACTCTGCGCAACTATTCCTTAACTGATCAAGTTGAATTGCTGTTTTCTTGAACGCACTTTGCAGAAAAAAGGGCCTTACAGTTGCTGGAATGCTTTTGAGGAACATTTAAACACTGAATAACATTGCAATGAATTACAACCCTGCATCGCCCTGGAGTTATGGGGCCCCTTTGCTTTTCTTCAGTTAAAGAACACATGCTTTGCATTTGTCTCTCAGGAATGAACAACCGGGAAGTCTTGGAGCAAGTGGAGCGCGGCTACCGGATGCCTTGCCCACAGGACTGCCCCAGCTCCCTCCACGAGCTGATGCTCCAGTGCTGGAAGAGGGACCCCGAGGAGCGGCCCACCTTTGAGTATCTGCAGGCATTCCTGGAGGATTACTTCACTGCCACCGAACCTCAGTATCAACCCGGGGACAACCTCTAAAGCTGTTGCTTACCTGAAAATACTGAACATTTGATGAAAAAAACTCCGAACAGTATCTGACTCAATTCATCTTCCATTGACAAAAAAAAAAAGGACAAGGAGTTGCATTGTATCTGTCCGTAACGCCAAAAATAGTATTTGTGGGAAAAAAGTCAGTCACATTGAAAGATAAGAAGGCTCGTTTGTATTTAGTGTAAATAATCTGTTTGGTTTCCCCTGTATTTGGCTTGTTTTATTACTTTTATAATGCATTCTTATCCTGACCGAGGTAACGGTCGATGTGAGGGAAGCATGATCAGCAGAGGCACCATCAATCATTTGAATTTTTCAGGAAGCCATTCCTTGACATTTCCAGTAGGACGTGAAACCAGCCTCTTTGAAATCTTGGAATCCTGTCAATTGTATATTGAGATTAACTGTATGTGACTTAACACTCCCTGTTAGCTGAGAGATGCAGCAGTGCATAGGTAGCATTTCTGACACATTATTGTGATTTTTCACTGAAGATAATGATGTCTGCACTGGATTTAGTGAGTTTGCTGGGCCTAATGATTTTGCACCTGCTTTTAGTAAGCGCTCAGTGTCTGCCTTTCGTTTTCTGCTTCTTATAATGAGTGCGTTTTCTATTTAGTCACTTTGGATTAACAATAGAGTAATGTATGTATCAGATTAGTCAACCAAGTGGGCATTATGCTTTCAGCAAAATAAGAAAATATGACTGCTAACATCCTCACTGCTGTGAGAAAGATAACACGACCATTGTAAAAAACCAATATCATGCATTTTCAAAATAACACAAATAAACACGTAGCAAAATAGTGTGAAATGGTAGACTTTCACTCTAAGTAACGCTCATCGATTGTCTGCCCTTTTGATTTCTTTGCTTTTATCGCAGGTGCTGTAGGCCCTACTGTGAACTTACATATAGTTAAATAATCCTAACATTGGCCATACTTCAAGAGCTGTTTGTCTGTTCTTCATTGCTAAAATCTAAATTTTGGTTGTAATTTTAAGAGGTTAATTGATGGGTGCTTTTATTTAGGACTTGTGTGCTGCATTTGTGTTAAATATATAACCTTGGTACCGTCATGTTGATTTTTATACCACCTGCCATTTGAATTAACCCAATAATAATGTATTTATTTAATTGATTTGTTTCATTTATGCACAAAGGTTTTTAGAATAAAGTGTCATATTTAAATCCATATCTAAACCTTTCTTTTTTTCTTCCATAAATGCAGTCTTTGTTACATGAAAGGAACATAATTTTGAAGACAAAGCCATTTTATCTTGCTATCCTTTTTAGATTAAGTAGAAATGTGATATATTTCAAAGGACTCATGCACTGCTCTCTGATTGGCTAATATTTGTATATTTAAGTAGGCCCCTGGTCAGGGCCATGGAGTTTTTTTTCTGAAATGACTCCACTAAACCAACAGATGACAGTCAATTCATGGATTTTTAAAATAATTATTGAGCACTGCATGTGCACAAACACAAGTATCTCTGTTCAGTGATCAAGTAGTAAACATGCGGTACATGCTGTAAACCATGATGACAAAATAAACTGCAACATGGTCCTCGCTCTGGCCGCCATTTTGCTTGCTATGTGTAAACACAGCAGTGACAGAGCTTGATGATGACAAACTTCACCCCTGAACACAAAAATGGTCATTTTCACTGTCCACACATCACCTGGTGGGGAGAATTGCCACACAGAAAAATACCTTTTTTCAAAATAACCGGGTACGCATGGACAGCCTAATGCAGCAGTCCATGTCCTATAGTGCTCAGAGCGACTGCAAAAATAAACAAACCTCCAAAATAATGCAATGAAATGTGAACACTATTATTTTGGACACCTGCTGCACTTCTTTGACACTATTACTTTGATAAATGCACAGATAAGCATGAGTCTCTCCCTCTACAATAATTTATTGCAGGTTGCAAACATTCTGCAATAGCTCTAAAATGGAGGAAGCAGATGTCTCTGATGCTCATTCAGGGATAAAAAGCTGCTTTTATTATTTTCTTAGAACAGCTAAACATTAAAAAATCTGCCAAACAATTCTGTGGCATCCAGATTTGTGAGAACATAAGGGGGTTCTTTCCCATTGTTGTCCATTTATCATTATCACCTGTTGCTTGTTCGCTTCTTATGGTCTCTGCTATTCATGCAACATTACTTTTTTCATTACTAAATTATTACAATGTTGTGTCATCATAAAGGGTTTCTGTCTCGTTATTGATCACAGGTCAGCAATGTGAGATTCTTTTATGTTTAAGGACTACATATTTCTGTTCAGTGCTCTCTGATCCTTGTGTTTTGAGGAGTCTAGAAGAGGACAGCTTTGTTGTATTTCATTTTCTTCCCCGTGTGGTTAATAAAGACTGTTTTTTTTTTTGCATTTGGGTGGTTTCAAACCCTAAAGAGCAATCCTGACAAGAATGCAATGAACTGTGAGGAACAAGGAAAAAGAAGTCAAGGAAAAAGAACATTATATACAGAAAATGCTGCTGATCAGGTTTTCCCTGATTCTGCTATTTTAGTAAAAATAAAACTTTAGTAAAAATATTGAACAGGATTCGATAGGCAGCACAATGTGTGTCAACATTCATGCACTGAATATCTCCAGATTTTCAGACTTTGTTCTGTGTCATGTGTGTACAGCAGACTGAAATTTGGGTTCCTAATGGTTATCCTATTGACCATAACCATCCTAATGGTTATGGGATCACAAATTGTTGGGCTGAATGAATATATTCAGTTTATTGAACATCACTATAATATAGTGTTACTTTCACATGGGTCCAAAGCCCTGAAGGTACCAAAGAATTAAATATCATTGTTCCTTTTTATAACACTGTTACGACCCAGAGGATCTTCTGTGTTTATGTTTGTTGAATACTGTTTCATCTTGCTCTTTCTCTCTTTTGGAGCTTTGTTTCTTTCCCAGACTCCACCCACTGTGATGAGCTCCATTTGTTCTTCTGGAGACTAGTCCAATTACTACTGAACCAATCGGAGGCCTGGACCTTTAAAACCCAGCATTCCATCAAGCTTGGAAGTCCCTTTTGGCTTCACCTGTGCTTCCATTTGTGTGCTGTCGACTTATTTTCGGCTGCTTAGTTTGCTTTCATTCAATTTCAAAAGAACTTTGTTTAATTGTGTAAACAGCTTTTTGAGATTTCTGTTTTCTTATATTCAAGAGTAATTTCTTCCCTGTTAGATTTTGTTTTCACCGGTTTAGTTTAGTTTGTAAACCATTTTACTTCTAAGTAGTGTCTTGTTACTTTGTGTTGTATGGTTGCTGTGTTGTTTGTGTTATCTCTTGTAAATAAATCACTTCTTTCACTAATAGTTACATTTCCTCATTGTTTTAAATCTCACAATTGTGTTATACGGTGTACTTTGATATGGTGTGGTTCTCAGACATCTGAGAACCTCTGAGATGATCCCAAACTTCATTTTTGTTACTGTTGCTCCCACCTGGGTGGCACATCACTGTGGCCTTCCAGTTAGAAAGTTGCCTGTTCGAGGTAACCTTCCTCAACCCCAGAGTTTTCATGTTTTTGCCGTTTCCTCTGGGTACTCTGGTTTCCTCTACAATCCCAAATAGAATGCGGTTAATTGAAAACTCTAAATGCTTAGGTCTGTATATGTGTGTGTTGCTCTATGATGGTCTGGTGCCCTGTCCAGGTCTCACCTGATGTTCACTGAAGATCCAGCCAATTCCTGTGATCCCGTAAGGGTTATTCTCACCTTACCCCTAGGCATTAACAGCCACTGGACACGTACACCAAAGTGCAATAAAAGAAAGATTTCTGTAATTTGCTCTTTGTCCAACAGAGGGACTCGCTACTCCAGATTAAACCACAAACTCACTTCAAGTCTCATGTCAGTTTGTTCCAGACTTTTGAATAGGGTCATTTAATTCTTCTAAGATCTTTTTGCAGACTTCTACTTTAATCTAAGGTTTGAGGGTTTTACGCTAATTGGGTTAGCCTTTAATAACAAGCTTAATGACCAATTGGTTAAATTTAACAACGTAAGGTAAATCAACACTTCATTTTCACAAGTACATTTCAGAACAGATTCAGTGTTAACCCTATTAAAAACGACCTGTTATATTAGGCAAATTATACAAAATAATTCTAAAATCAACAGCATCAAAGTTTGTGATCAATTCAACAGTCTCAAATTTGCTTTCTTATTGTAGATCCCTCCCCTGCCACCGAAAAAGGCCAGAGAGAGTGCAGCTGGGAAATGCTACACTGTCTAAGAATAAACCAGGCTTGCAATGGATTAAGTTACCCTTGAGCACCCCAGCACTTTTTGCGTCCCACACCCATGTGAGCCACCAATAACATGGGCCAAATTACCATCTGTGTCCCCTGTTCATGCCCCTGACCTGCTGTCCCATCCTTCTCAGCCATGATCCCAAATCCAGCATTCTGAAAACCCTCTTCCAACTTTTCTAAAGAGACCCGGAGGTTTCACCCCTGGATTGGATGGGGACAACCAAGAGACGCACGTTCTGTTGGATTTAACATCAGCTGGGTGAAACCGACCAAAATTGAGCGCACAAAAATCAAAAGGACATTCGGCTGAAGTTACCACACCATGGCTCAGGCAACTAAAGGTACAGCCTCTGCTCTGATGGTCTCCTGCTTTTGATTGAAAGGCGTGTGTTTTATTATAATACTATACTTTTAAAACACTGCTCATTCTAGAATTACTTGCTCAGGATGAATTGTCTTGTCAAGTGCTGAAATTCAGTTTCCAGTTTTTTTGTAGTTGGACACCTGGTTGCAGAAATATTAGGCATGTTTTTGTCAAATGAGCAAGACATCAATGTTTCAAAGCTGATGTGTGGTAATGCAAATCTTCAGCTCCTGCCATGGGTTTTCATTGGGACCTAAGCCACTATTAATCCATGCTTCTTCTTACCCCACTTCTTTGTTTGCTTGGTCATTTGTTTTGGGTTATTATCATGCTGGGGTTACAATCCATATCCCTTTTCCAATGCTTTGGGCGAGAAAAGGAGATTCTTACAACGATTTTTCAGAATAACGCTCCAAATATTTTCATCACCTAGGTTTGATTGCGGGGATGTTAGAAGTCTCTGGTGCCAATCACACCAAGTGTTTTGAATTTAGTAGACCACCTATTATTTATTTTGATTTCAAATATAATGTGTAGGTTAGCTTAGATAATTTTGGTTTTAAACAAACATTTCAACAGCTATGACAATTTGCAAGGTAATTCAAATTAAAATGTGAGAAAATGGGCAATCATCTTTACAGACCCCAAATTGGTGCTATTATTGCCATCTAGTAGTGAAAAGAAGGGATAACCCTTGCAACTACAAGACCTGTAACATGGCTTGTGTTTTTCAAAGTTCTGGCACGATGAAACCAAAACTGCTTGGAACAGTATATAAGGTTTAGGAGAGGTTTGCCTGGATTTTGATACAAATTTCACATTGTTTTGAACTTTGCTTTTTGGGGAGATTTATGAGTTTTTATTTTGTCGTAAAACAATTTTATTTTTGTTACAACACAGAAAAACTGTTCGATCTCAATTTTGCAGTAAAAAAAAAAAATTTTAATACACAGATATGTACTTTTTATACCAATTCTAGTTTGATCGTGTACTTATTGTGTCATATAATTGTTAAAATATTTGTAAAAAAAGAAGTTGAGATTGAGCTAAAAAAAATTTTTATCAAACTTTGTTACAAAACTGTTTTGAAGGTAATTTATTAGAGGAAATTTTAGTAAAAAATGCTCAAAAAACACAAGACTTCTGAGGATTAAACTGCTTGATTTTGGTCTCATTTGAACACAACACAGTTCTCCCATTACTGACAAGATTCTTAATGAAGTTGAGCTGTTTCCAAATCAGTTTCCAAGAGGTGGTTTGTTGATTTTCTATTTGCATATAATCTCACCATCTGTTCTCACCTTCTCACTAAAATATTGACATTGGCCTTTTAGCTCATTCCTGCTGTTAGGTCCTCATCTATGGCCATGTCCTAACGTATCCAGGTTTTTTCGTAAACGTTTTTTTTTTTCTCACACTGTGTACAAAAACTTACATCTACATGGACACATGGAAACCCCTTAAACGCTGTAATGACTGTACTAAACAAAAAGGTGGCAGTCCATTAATGTTGTTTATAAAAGGATTATCAAGCACTGCACGTGCACAAACACAGGAGGTTCTGATCGGTGATCAAATGGGAAACATCCCTTGTAATCATGTACATGCTGTAAGCCACAATAGTATAATAAACAGCAACATAGTCCTTGATTTGGCTGCCAATACGCTCGCTGTTTGTAAACAAATGACGACATGTCAAACTCCACCCTTCAGACACAAAATACTCCAGTTTCCCTGTACACACTGAATTTGTGTGCAGAACAAGGTACAGGTTTCAATTACGTTTCACCTTGGCTGGTGTTTTTAAAAAATGCACAGTCACATGTAAACGGTGCTGCGATTATATGTGGATGGTCAGAGTAACCGTGCAGAAAAATACCTCTTTCCAAATTAACCGGGTACGTGTGGACAGGGCCACATTAGTCTTTTGTTTTTTATCCCCCCTCCTCAGTGTGTGTGCCATTACTCAACTGCTGCATATTGTGTTCTAATCAAATGCTCTTCTTACACCCCTCTCTCCTTCTTTCCCTTGTGAGACTACTCTCACCAAACTCTCAGAGTTATCGCTGCATCCTTATCCGATCAATCCTTTCGTTTCAGTCAGAGTCATGTCCTGTCTGAAGTGCATTGAACTTTGTGTTAATCCCCCAGCTGTGAGTTATTTTCTCCATTCATTTCTGGAGACAGTGGTTGTCAGGAACTGGGAGTCTCTCTTTTTTTATTCAGGCCTCTGCCCCCATTGAATTCTCTGAGTATTGAATAAATCTGAGTATCTTGTATTTGGGTCCTCTGTGCTTACTCCTGCACATTGTTCATGTACAATCTCTTCCTGGCTGCGACATTTCTTTTGCCATAGTGGAGATTCTAGAAACTGATTGATTGTTGTTTTTATAAATGTATTCTAACAAATCTGCTTCTGGTCTTAGATTGTTGCCTTTAACAAGGCCTCCTGGGAATCAGAACTTGTATGACTGAAACGAAGTTAACTGTTCTTCAAATACGTGCATTTGTTGTTATTCTGTTTTAACTTTGTGGACAAATAATGCCTTTTGCTTTTGTAAAAAATGTTTTTTATATATATATATATATATATATTTACTGTCTCCAAAACTCACTCCCATTACCAGAATTTCTGTGGCGTAAATGTCAGGTGGTGTAATATGTTAAAAACACATATAAAGATCTTAACATCGAGCAGATGGGATAAAATAGCCTGAGATGGAGATGGAGTTTTTTCTTGCAAGTCATTTAACTTCGCTTATCTTATGGTCTGGACTTTTAAAATAGTAGTTAATAACATAATAGCTAATATTTTTATTTAATATGTTTAAATGTTTATTTAATATCATGATAACGAGGGGATTGGGGGTGTTGAGTTCTCAATAAATAAATTCATTTCCTGTTTTGTCAACAGACCCCTAGCATTTTTTTCTCATAGGTTCATCACATCTTAACTTTGTTCGGTGACAATACTTTATAAACCTAAATCCATGCTGCTTGCGTTTCTCTCTTCTGTAGTAGCCCAAAGAACTCACTGCATACACTTATGTTTACCTTCTCCATGTGACACCAGGTACTCCTGTGAAGTCCATGCCACCAGGTTCCCAAGTAAGGGCAGCTCATCCAGAATCTCTCACAGTGGGGAGTCATGGCATATTGCGACTCATGAATCGCCCAGCACAATGGGTGATCACCATCACACTTCTGATTTCCTGGTCATTTGCTGGTGTTATACTATTCGACTTTGTCAGCGAAGATCAGATAGCAAGTAGGTTTTATGATGTTTTATGTTGATTTTTGCTCATCAAAGAGTTTGTTGTGTTGATTCAGGACTGTTTTCGTGCAGGGATCCAGGACTTTGGCAATGACCCAATGTTAGCCGTGAACAAGGCCCTTGAAGGAATTGAACACAGGATGAACCTCATGAATGACATGTTTAATAATGCTCAGGGTATGTCCTTAAGAAAAAAAAGTGTTTTAACTCTCCCACCACTGATGTGGATTCAACATCTTTTTGCTTATCAAAGTAATTCAGCAACAGGAAGCCCAGTAAAACACGAGAGAATTCTGGTGCAAGTGGTTTGTGTATATAGTAACAATCTCATGTTTGATTGGGCCTCCTGACATTCAATAAACGTTATTTTGTTGAGCAAAGTTGATTCAATGTTCATTGCTATCTCGGATAATAGTTGTACTGAAGTAATGCTTGCAATTTGCCTAGTGAGCTATTATATTTATAACTATTATTTATTTTATACTAAACTACAGACACTAATAGAAATCTATTTGTGAATAAATTAGACAAATATAGACAACCGATGTCTTGAGACAATAATCGAATATTGACTGATGAATTGAAAGATCCATTGATTCGCACGGAATGTGTCAAGTTCTTAAAGAAGCTCTCGATAATTATAATGGTTTTCTAAATCCAAACAAAAGCTTAAAGCTGCAAGCAGCAATCAAATGGTTCAAGCACCACAGGCGCCAATATTCAAACACTCAGTGGCCAATATTTTGCACCATGTACTGTGATCTGTATTTTTGGGCACTGTGTTGTCAGAACAACGTTGACAAATTAAACAATGAAAACCAAAAAATAAAACATCAACACCACAAGGTTGCTCTATTATTGAGAACAAATATATTAATATTGTTCAGATATGTTTTTGGACAAGAGTGTTGTCACTACAATACTGTTATTAAATACCGTATTTCCTCTGGCCACCTGGTGGCGCTATACTGTATGTTGCTATATTGACGTTTTCCGACTTGGACCCTTAGCCCACATGGCAAGTTTGAAACTGATTGAACATTGTATGTCTGAGTTGTGAACAACTTCATTTTTATAGTGGAATTTGGACTTCATGGCAACCGTGCACACAGTTTAACAAAGTTTAATATGCCTTAAGATAATACCAATGGTGTTTGGAGATGAATAGATACAATCTCAGGGAGTATGTTAAAATATGAAATGGACAAAAGTGACCATTTTTAGAAGTTAATAGTCGACTTCTTCAATTTTGTAAACATAATCCATATTACTTATATTTAAGTCTTGGTACCCCATGCATGTGTTTTTTTGCTAACAGCTGTTAGACACTTGTTAGGTGGCACTATAGAGCTGTTTTGCCACATAAACTTTTCGATGCCCTAACAGATGTAAATTTTCACCAGTTCTGATGTATGTGCGAAGTTCTGTGTCCCTCAAAAATGCCCCAAAAGTTATGAAACAATATTACTATAAACAATTACAGTAGTATTCTACACACCTTCGGTGCTAGAGCCCTAAACATTCCTTGTATCTATATAATTGATGAACGTTTTTAGGTAACTTTATAGATCTAAATTCCCATAGTGATAAAATCTGTCTAATTTTTATTTCTTTTTTCTTTCTAGTTTATACATAATTCAGTTGTTACAACCTGATTTACATTTTATTCTTCTTTCCTTTCACTCGAAATACAGAGTATGTCACTGCTATGATTTATAATCCAAAGGAAGCTGCCCATTTAGCCGCTGGCTCCTCTGTGTCTTATCTGTCAGGAATTTTTAGTGCAGAAGGTATTGCACTGAACTATTTCTACAGTTAAAATGCTCAGTGTAGATGCTTGATTCAATTTTGTTATTTTTCTTCCAGAAGATTCTGTATTTATGGAAACAGCGAAACACGGGGGTAGTCTATTGGATGAGGCAACAGAGTGGATCAGATCCCCAGTCGTGTACTCTTTTAACTTATTTGAAGGTAACTGAACATTGAACTATTTACATGTACTGAACATTTAACATTCAGCTATTTTTCAAAAACTCAAACATGTAATCCTGGCACATTTACTACCCTTTCGTGTTATTTAACTGCTGAAAAAATCTATTGGATCCATTTTTTTTACATCACCTCCAAGATTTTTAACATTTCATAGTCAAGATCTTACATGCTTTCACTGATAAAAAAAAGAATTATAAATAATAATAATATTCAACATGAAAAATGACCGTGGCCTGAATTTTTGTTTTGCCTTTTATCACAGTCATGTGAAACATTAGTGACAACATTGGTATTGATGGATTTTTTGTTTTTGTGTAGCACCAGATTTTTTTTTCTGATATCAAAATGACATCTTGTAAGATTTTGCCAATTAAAGGGTTACAATTAAAAAATATGATCTGATAGACTTTTACAGCAGTTTAATTTAGTCAGTCACATACAACTCGAAAGGTTAGTAAATTTGAACAATGTACAAAGGTTAATGCAAGAGAAAATTTGTGTTACATAGAGATGTATTGTTAAATGCTCTTCATCCCACACAGATATCTTAAATCTACTATTTACACCAGTGGATCTGCTTAGTGAAGCTGCTGTACATACTGTAAACGCGATCAAGACCATCATTCAATATATTTCAAACATTCTCAAGGGAAATAAAGGTACTGCAAAAACAGTAATGTTCATTTTCAATGATGAAATCTCATGCATTTACTTATTATTTTTAAACAGGGGCTGCAGACCTAAATGAAATAGCACAAGTGTGTGGCACATTGTTAGATGAGGTTACCGACTGGATTCGAACCCCTGTTGGATACGTATTTCACTTATTTGAAGGTACCTCCAGGGAAGCAATAATTGCCTGATCTTCTGTTAGCAGATACAATTAAGTAATTAAATTCTGATTTCGTTTTGATAACTTAATTCCTGAACAGACGTCCTGGAGGTAGCAGTCCTTTCACCTGCTGATGTGGCGAGTGATGCATTTCTGCAAATTTTAAGTGTGATCAAGAGTAAATTGTCAGACATATTTGGACACCTTGAAGGTAATAATTTCTTTTAAAATATTTTAGTCAGATAAATGTGTTCGTTTCATAACTGCCAAGCAATTCGTTGTGAGAAGTAACACTGTTTTTCTAGACAGCTTAATAGAATCAACAAAACATTCTGAATATGATTTTGAAGACTTTTGTAAACCGAACCTTTCAGTACACCCTCCTCGGTTTGGTACGCCGCAAGCAAATATCCAAACAACGAACTGCTCCTTTGTGTAAATATCCAATCAGCAAGCGCTAAAGTTAGAGGAAGCTGGGACTTTGCGTGTTTCATACAGCCAGAAAAGAATTTTTTTTGCCTTTTTTTATTAGAATCAACACAAAAGACACCTGGATTTGTTTTTACATGTAAGTAACAAAGTAACACGTTTTTTTAATAAAGAACAGGATATTCTTAGTTTAATATAACATCTTAAAATGCTGGTAGTGATTGGCAAAAACAAATAAATGTTCACAAAGTATTGGTGGATGTCTTTATGTTTTCAGAAGCAGACGAAGGCTAGACCATCATCCCGGTTTGAATTACACACAACATAAAATAGAAAAAAATCCCAGAGGGAAATGTGACCAATGCAACCATACATTACATTTACATTTATGTATTTAGCAGACGCTTTTATCCAAAGCGACTTACATTGGGAGTAAACATCAAGCAGTTTGGTACAAAGTGGATTGATCAGAAGACATACACATAGAACACTTTCAAGCTAGTACAAAAAATGAATTCAAATCAGTGCTTCAGAATGTTTTTTTTTAAGTTAAGTTAGTAAGTGCTCTGGAGAGAGTAGAGTTTTTAGTTGCATTTTGAAGGTGTCAAAAGATTCAGCTTTCCGTAATGGGACGGCAATGGAATTCCACCAGCCAGGAACTGTGAAGGAGAAGGTCCTGGTGAGAGATTTTTTGCCGCTCTGAGATGGGACCACCAGACGCTGTTTATTTTCTGAACGGAGGCGTCTGGAGGGGACATAGAGCTGGAGGAGTTTGTGAAGGTATGAAGGAGCGGAGCCTGTGACTGTCCTGTATGTCAGCGTCAATGATTTGAACTTGATTCGAGCCTCAATGGGAGGCCAGTGGAGAGAGATGAGGAGAGGGGTGACGTGTGCTCTTCTTGCTTCCTTGAAGATCAGTCGAGCTGCTGAGTTCTGGATCATCTGAAAGGGTGTGACCGCACATGCAGGAAGTCCAGCGAGAAGAGCATTGCAGTAGTCGAGTCTTGATATGACCATTGCTTGGACCAGAATTTGGGTTGAATGTTCTGTAAGGAGATGTCTAATCTTTCTGATGTTGAACAGGGCGAATCTGCAAGAGCAAGCAGTTTTAGCAATGTGTTCCTTGAATGTCAGTTCAGAGGTGGATGGAGAGATAGTCGACGACCCTAGTTGTATGGAGAAGTCATGCTGGACAGTGGAGTTTGCAGGGATAACCATCAGTTCAGTCTTTGCCATGTTGAGCTGGAGGTGATGGTCCTTCATCCATGTAGAAATGTCATTCAGACAGTCTGTTATTCGGCTTGTTATAGTAGTATCATCAGGATGGTATGACAAATGGAGCTGAGTGTCGTCAGCATAACAGTGGTAGGAGAAGCCGTGTCGGTTGATGATGGGACCCAGGGAGGTGATGTAGGTAGAGAAGAGTAGAGGACCAAGAACTGAGCCCTGTGGAACTCCTGTGAGCAGCTGTTGTGGCTTGGACACCTTGTCCCTCCAGCCGACTCTGAAGGATCTGGAAGACAGGTAAGACTTCAGCCAATCCGAAGCAGTGCCGGAGATACCTTTAGTAGCGAGTGTGGTCAGGAGGATCTGGTGGTTAACCGTGTCAAAGGCTGCAGAGAGGTCTAGCAGAATGAGAACTGAGGATTCAGAGTTTGCTCTGGCAGATCTGAGTGCGTCAGTCCCTGATAGAAGAGCAGTTTCAGTTGAATGGCCGTTTGTGAATCCTGATTGGTTCTTGTCAAGTTGTTCATTGTCTGTGAGGAAAGAAGACAACTGATTAAAAACAACACGTTCTAGAATTTTTGCAGTGAAAGGTAGAAGTGAGATGGGTCTATAGTTTTCTACTTCAGAAGTGTTGAGTGCAGGCTTTTTGAGCAGGGGAGTTACCCGAGCTTCTTTGAAGGAGTCTGGAAAGGTGCCGGAGGTGAGAGACGAGTTGATGATGTGAGTAAGAGCCGGAACAATGGTAGGAGCGATGGCCTGAAGCAGGTGAGAAGGTACAGGATCTAGAGGACAGGTGGTTGGATGTGATGAGAGGAGTTTAGAGACTTGAGGTTCAGAGAGTGGAGTGAAAGAGGAGAGTAGAGCTGTGGTTGGTTCTGCGTGCGGGAGGGTGGAGAAGAGAGTTAAAGGTTCTGAAGAGCTTCCAACTATAAGTGGAGTTCTTGATTTTCTCATGGTAGTATGTGTTTTTGGCTTTATGTACTCTGCTTGAGAGTGATCCAAGTAGAGTCTGGTAGGTGGTAACATCCGTTTCAAGCTTTGATTTCCGCCATTTCCTCTCTGCCGACCGAAGGGTGGTCCTTTGTTCCCGGAGAACACTAGATAGCCAGGGGTTGGAAGAGGACTCCTTAGGTGCTCTAGAGGTGAGTGGGCAGAGCTTGTCGAGGCATGATGTTAGTGTAGAGCAGAGTTTTTCGGTGGCATCATTTTTGTCAAGTGGAAGAGCTCTGGAAGTGAAGATGAGACACCTGTGGAGAATGTAGATGGAGCGAGGGTCCTCAGGTTGCATCTGAAAGTGACTCGAGTAGTGGTCGAGTGGTGGATGTTGGGCAGTATCAGCTTGAATGTGATGAAAAAGTGGTCAGACGTGTGCAATGGTGTCACCTTGACTTGATGAGGGGAGCAGTTCCGTGTGTAGATGAGGTCCAAGTGGTTTCCTGTGTGGCAGAGGTGGTCTGGAGATCAAGGCTGAAGGAGCCCATGAGGGAGTGAAAGTTTCCGGCATAAGGCTTGATCAGGTGTATGTTGAAGTCCCCAAATACGATGAGTGGGGTGGATTCCTTTTCTGGAAAAGATGAAAGTAGACCGTCCAGTTCCTCAATGAATTCAGAGAGTTGTTGTCCTGGAGGGCGGTAGATGGTGAGGATGTGGAGGTTTGTCAGGAGTGTAGTAGTGACAACAGAAACTCAAAGGAGGATGTATTGCCGTAGGTGGTGAAAGGTGAGAATTTCCATGTTTTAGAGATGAGAAGTCCAGTGCCACCACCACATCCAGCTTCCTGGGAAGAGTGGGAGAAGGTGAATGACTGAGATAGAGCAGCTGGGGTTGCAGTGTCCTCTGGTCGTATCCATGTTTCAGTCAGGCCGACGATGTTGAGTGATGACTGAGCAGCGAATGCAGGAATGAAATCAGGTTTGTTGACGGCCGATTGGCAGTTCCAGAGACCCACGGAGACAGATGATGGCTTGGGTGGAGCAGAAGGTAGTGAACTTAGGTGTGCTGAGTTCCGTGTAACGTGATTGTAGTTGCGTGAGCGGCAAGCTGAGGAGCAGAGAACAGGGATAAGATGGAAGCACATGTTAGCAAAGTGAGAGAAAATAATAGTGTAAGGAAGATTAAAGAAGAAGAACAAGATACTGTAGTGGCTTACTGTGTGTTGTCTCGCTGTCGTTGCTTGGTGGAGTCGTACAGGTTGAGTCGATCGTCTTTACCCGAGTAGTCTTCACACGAGGAGGCTGAACGCTTCCGCTCACGTATTACTGATAGTCGTCCTTGATTAGGCTGAATCAGTACAGCTGAACCCGCCCCAGGGATTAACACCAGCCGAAAGGACTGAAACTAAGAGAAACCCCGCCAGAAACTAGCTGAAAAGAGTGTTAATTGCTCGCCAAAACGAAAATACAGAGCAGCTTTTAATACAATGTATTCAAAATAAAAAGGATAAAAAATAAATAAAGAAATAGAACAATTAAAACCTATAAAACACTAGAAAATTAATTAAACCACGAATGAACTTAAAGTGATCTTAAAAAATTATCAGACGCTAAACGTAAAGAAAAAAAAATCACTTAAAGAAAAATATTAATAATACAAGAACGTTTCATTAATTCATTTTGGGATCCAAACTACTGATCCAGCTGGTGGCGCTAATGCACCATAAAGCAAACTGACAAAAAAACAGCAGAAGAAGAAGAAGAGGCTAGACCGTCCCGTTTACCAAGGGTTTTTGCAGCCTTCTGAGGATCCTCCCAAGCCGCAGCCTTGGAGGCTAGATAGGAAGGACCCTCCGAAGGCCTTTAGAACCTGGATTGGGACACAGCTTACGCTGTCTTCAGATAGTTGTTCCTGGTTTCAGGACCCCTATGTGCCCATAACTTTTGCCTGCCTTAAATCCCTCTCTTCCTGCTCTAAACCGTGCACTGCTGATGGAGCTCATGTCCATCTTGCTACGATTGTTTATTTTAATTTAAAGTGATTTTTTTGTAGATGTGTCTTGATGTTTGATTTAACGAAATAAAGTGAATTCTAAGAACAAATTATTTGTTTGTTCATGCAATCCATACAAAGAATGATACAAAAGAAAATACAATTTGCTAAGCCATCGAAACGAACTGAAAACCGTGGCTAAAAACCATGGTATGTACCGAACCGTGAGCTTTGTGTACCGTTGCACCCCCAGTAAGCATTAAGCCATCAAGTTTAGAAATATTTACTGATGTTTGAAACAAAGGCAACTTTTGATCATTATTATGGATTTATTAGCAAAAATGTTGTTTCTCCCAATGTTTGTGTGGAATCAGATCCATCATACAGATCATTATACTGTTTCCCATTATTTCAGCATGGTTCCCCACAATGACTACCACCTTTGAAGATGCAAAGAAGACTGACACTGAAGGTTCAGTGTTGTATGTTTATCACTTTAAACAATGTACTTTTTGAATAAACTAACTGCCCACATTATGTTGTCAGATGGTGTTCCAGAAGTCACTTTTAACCCCATGAAAGTCGTCACAGACACCGTTGAGGAGTTTACTGATACGAGGGATGCATTACTGGCTTATCTCTCAAATATTCTCATGGAAGACAAAGGTAAACTGTAAATTTATAAACTGTAAAACTCTGGCCAGCACTTTCTGCTTTTGCTTGGCCCAAGTATTGCAATGAATTATGGTACGTGGATGTGTCAAGTCTTGTTACCAGAAAAAGACCCAAATCTCAGCTAAGCATATAACCCATAATGATCTCTGACCCACATACCGTATTAAATTGCCAGAAAAATGGCAAAATTTTTGCTGACCAGGTTCTGTTCTTTAACCTTCATCTTAATTTTAGATGACACACCACAAGTGCTAAGACGAAAAGGTTTGTGTCAGCAATTATTATAATAAACATATAAATGTCATTATTTGATTGCATTTATCTAACATTCCAACATATCCTGACCACCCCTAGGTGAATTTCTGCCACCAATGGAAAAAGGTTAGTAAAACAAACATTTTTCTTACATTTCAAAACTAAAAAGGAACATCTATTAACACTATTACTGCAGATAACGAACTGTGTTCACACTTGTAGTTTGTCCTGAATGAGTATAAACAAACCAAACTGCCCAAAATTCATACGCACATATTATTTTAACTATAAAAGTGTGAGCACAGTTAAAAAAGCTTTTGCAAACCTTGGTTTTGAATGTTCTTGCTCCTAACTTGGAATGAGAGCATGAGAAGGGAGAGCATTTTATATAAAACAAATAATGCATCCCGTCTTGTCATCCCATTTTTACTTGAATGTGTGCACCATCTTGTTCTGGATATTTCTTAGTTTGGTGCATGGAAAAGCCCTGCATGGCTCCAAACAGGGAATATTTATGAAGCATACAGTTTTATTGTAAAGTTTCCTCTACCCTGTACTCTCTCAATGTATTTTTGTCAATGTGTAACAACCCTTATGTTAGTTTTCTCTATGGAACGGTGAAATGGTTTTGCATGAAATTTACCAATCATTAAAATAAACATTTATCAAATGCATTTGTTGATGTTTGATTTGCTGTCCCCTTTTTGTGGTGTTGTGCGACGTCTAACCTTTTGACACATTGGTCATTCGATACTAAGGGGGAGCAAAAATTATTAAATAAAAATAAGCTTATAAACAAGCTAAAGTAAAAATAAATACATGAATAAATACATGTATGCATAAAACTAAACCATCAAAAAGAATAAACAACTGTATTTGTTCATCATTGAAATTTTCTCTTTCATTTATGTATGTATATCAACATTTTCCTAATTTATTTATTTATGTATATCTGTGTCCATATGCAAATTATGTGGGCGGTCTTAATTTTTTTCTAGCATCAATATTAGTATTAATGTATTTATGCATTTTTTTTATTTATTAATTCTTGCATTTTTATATACTATTATTTATTTATTTGTTTGTATTTAAGAAATTTTTGGTCCTCCATTTGATACAAGCATAGAGCATGTAGGAGTTTTCAACTGCAGCTATGCAACATGTTGCAAGAATATTGTGAGTTTCACAATATCAAACCCCTGAGAAATTAAGCTGAGGTTATGCAAATAGAGGGTTTAAATTAGCTGTTTATTTATTCAGTTAATAGATACATACACACCTCGATATTATGTCTTCGATATAACCATCACAAAAATTTAACAACATTATTTTTAGCTAACTATTGAAACTGTTTATATATCGAATCATCACTGGATAAATATATTAATATATCAATGAAATTTTAGTCAACAAAGATAAGAAGGCCAAGGTCTAGTTTGATTTTTATGGAAGCGTTTGATACCATCCGTCCAATGGGGGGCAGTGTTATGTTTGCATTACGTTTACATTATGTTTGCATTTTTAATCTAAGTGATGTAGAGCTAATTTTATAATCTTTTTTTGTTTAAAATGTGACCAAAAGAAAATTATTGTCTAGTAAATATTACATAAAACAAGACGAAAGGTTAAAGAAATTTCAGAAGTGACTAGAATCACACCAAGAAGCAAAAACACTTCAGCTTAGTTAGACGATATCTCCCTGTAGTGCCACGATACGAGACAATTTTGAATCACGAAATTTTGTTACACCCCTAATATATTTATTTATTTATTTATTTATAAAGTTTAAATGGTATGCATGTTGCAGCAATCACTTGATCGTTACATTCAAACAATGTAAAATCAGCTTAAAATGTTCAACTGAAGTTTGTTTTGTCAGGGTGCAACATGTGCATACTGTTAACCTCATGAAAGTTGGCCCCACATGTCTTCATTCTCTGCACAGTGGCCTCAGTTGTGTCATAAACTTAATGTTACTTCATGAAACAGTTGCAGAAATATTAGGTAAAAAACAGGACCCCTTCTACACTGCGTACATTGCTGCGAGATCCTCAGAGACGGAAGGCGTTACAGAGGAAACCAAAGAGAATGGCGCCGAAGACACGACAGATGAACTTGAAGAGATCATGGAAATTACAAAAGACATTGATAGCTCTGAAGATGATGAAGTAGACTCTGGTGCTACAGCGGAGGAAACCATCTTGGGACCACTGGGTGAAACTGACATCACTGAGAAAGGATCTTCCACTCTCCATGAAGCCATTGAGGATCAAGAAGCAGAATTGAAACACTTTGGTGAAACCATTATTAAAATTGAAGAGGGGGTTGAAAAATTTGAGCTGGTTTCAGAAGTTGAAGTTTCTGATATGTCAGAAAGTGTAGCTGGAGAGTTGTTTGAATATATCTCTGATTCATCTGAATTACCTTCAGATGAGAAAGCGATTGAGGAGTTAGATGTTCATGAAGATATGGAAGATGTTACTGAAACAGTTAAAGGCATTTCAGATGCTGCAGAGGAGACTTTTACTACTGAAACGTTTGAAGATATCCCTGAGTTTCAAGAGGACGAATCCACTTTTGTGACCAAAGATAATGATGAAACCTCAAGCATTAAACAGGAGAAACCTACTGAATCTTCTGATCTCACACATGAAGAGACAACTGAAAAGGACGATGTTGATAATGATGCGTCTAAATGTACAGGAGCCACTGAAATAACTGAAACGCTTCCAGGGGAGGATAAAGAACCTGATACTGTCAAAGATGTTACTAATCTCTCAGAAGAGCAACAGGAAGAAGAGATAGATACCATTACCGAAACAGCTGGCATTGAAGGTGAAGCAACACGATCTGATGATCATGACGAGATGGAGGGTGATTTAGAGGTTGAAGACATGGAGAAGAAATTGGTTTTGGTTTCTGGTAGTGAAAGCTTCACTGTGAATCTGGAAAACGCGACAAGCAACGACGAGGTTCAAATTGAGGCAGTGCAAAATCTTTTGAGAACCAACGACAGTGAAGTTTACTTTGCCGATGAAGAGGAAGGTGGATTTCCAGATAGTGACGATGAAAATAACAATAATAACGAGAGGAGGAGAGATCAAATGAGAAGAGGCACAAGCAAGAGAAAAAGAGCTGACAGATTTTCCACAGAATCTGACGAACATATGGCTCTTCATGTGGTGTCTAACAAAGGTAGAGAATATTTTTTTTATTATATGGTTCATTTAACTCATTTAACAATAACCTTAGAAGTTTCTGTATACACACCGGTGTGTGTGCCAATCACACTGGCTGTTTTGGATTAAGTAGGAATGACGCAATCCACCTTTTGTTTAATTTTGATTTCAAATATGTTTTTATATTTTAGTTTTAAGTGAACAATACTAGAGTTATGACATAATTTGCAAGGTTATTTGTGAGAGTAAAATGTGAGAAATCGCCTCTTTAGTTTCATTTTAAAGACCCCAAATCAGTGCCATCTAATGGTGAAAGAAGGGATAACACTTGGAAGTACAAGACCTGTGATATAGCTTGTGTTTTTCATAGTTTTGGCCCCAAAAAAACACAATGGAACAAAAAGTGCTTGGGACAGTGTATAAGGAATACTGGAGGTTTGCCTTTTTTATCCATTTTTCACACTGTTTTGACCATGTTTTCCCTTTGTGGCATTTATTAATTTTTATTTTGTCTCAAAACCTTTTATTTTTGTTATAAAACATAACAACTGTTATTTTATCTGTAAAAATGACACAATTTAATACTAAAGTTTAATACTCAGGTAATTTTCAGGTTTGTTGTGGAATTATTGTGTAATGTAATGAAAAAATATTTGGAAAAAAAGAAGTTGGGATTGTGCTTAAAATCATATCAAGCTTTGCTACAAAAACTGTTTTTAAAGTGATTTTTAGAGCACATTGTAAATAGATAAAACATGCTCAAAAAGGCCCAAACTCCTAAGAATGTGAGGTCCTTTACAGAATGTATTTGTTCACTGGAAAAATGGACTTAAAATATGTTGGTAATTGAGTAAGTGAATCATGTGATTTGTTCAAGGGAATTGATTCATGTCTAATACTTTCCACACTGAAAAAATAGTTCTTTGAACATTTTTCAAATTATTTTATTGCATGTATCAATTACACATGAATTTGTTAATTTTCTTTAAAATCATGTTCGTTTGACATTCTGATCACGTGGAACTGATAATAATCAAGGTTTTATGCACTTAAAGCAGCAGCAGCTGCATAGTAGAGTTCTGTTTCGCACGTGTAACTTTTACCATAGTAGAGGTGAAATGGATTCATTTGGAAAAGATGCAATTTGATTAATTCTATTGACTCAGTAATATTTTACAGCAGAAGCAGCACTGGTCTAGACATTTTGTAGCTTTTAAGTTGATTAAACATTTTTGCTCAACATTTTTTTTCCACATCTGCCTGCCCTACTTGTTTAAAAAAAGTGTGTTCCGAGAGGAATCTAGAATTGTTTAGGGCTCTACTGTTATATTCTTTTGTTTTTGTGAAACAGCTTTTCTTCTATTCCATTTCTACTCATTTATTCCTGTTTTTCAATGGTCGTGTGTTCTTCAAATTGCTATAAAAAGTTGAACAAAGCACTGATCTGTAAGTAGTCAGAGTCTGAATGTTTTATTTGTTAAATATTTATGTTGTCTGCTTGATTGCAGCTACAGCTTCATTAAACACCAAGCATTTGTGTTGCTTATTAAAAGCTTCCATTCAGTGAATTAAGAATGCCATTGATACTGTAACGCAATGACATTGCTGCAAACCGTTTTGCTAATTATTAGTTAATTGGTCTGACTTACAGTCAATGCACTAATCCTCATAGTTCATTACATAAGACATTTAACCCCATTTTACATTTACTCGTGATTCCAGTTCTTGAGGAAGTGAAAGAAGCCAAAGAGAAAAAAGCTAGAGAGGAGATTTACAAAATCATTCAAGGTGAACAGTTTCATTTTATGTGCTTGCACACAATGAAATAAAGTGCTGGTGCTGAAAAAACAAACTATTAAAGTATGTCCAAGGTATGCAACGGCTATGCTTTTTTCTCTTTTTGCAGAAATGAGGGAAGAGAAGAATGAACGTGAGGAGGAAGAGATAGTGCTGCAACAGATAAACAAAACAGTTGAAACAGTCAGGAAACAAGAAATGGACAAAAAGGAGGCAAAGATATCAAGGAAAGAAAAAAAGGATGCTGTTAAGGTTCAAGAGCCAGCAGGTGAGGCTGGATGCACTGGATTGGGCTGTTTCTGATCTGGAATGGAACAAACACTCTAAAAAAAGGTTCTATATAGAACCATATCTGGTTCTTTGTCTGGTAATTGTAGGGGAACCTTTTTTGATCCCACTTATCTTCAATGGTGCTATTTAGAACCAACCATCAGATGTATGAAATAAACAAACCTTTTCATGATATACATGACAAGCATCTGTATACATCACATTAAAACAACAAAAAAGTACTTTAGAACCACAAATAACAAAACGGCCACATAACAGTATATAAAGGCTATAGCAGTACCTCAAAAACCACTAAGAACCAGTGGGTTAAGGGGTTCTGTAAAGCGAAAAAGTGCTATAGAGCACACTCAAACCTGCAAATAACCAGCAAAGAACTACTGAAAAACAAAAAGCCTGTCTGTAAAGTAAAAGAACCCTCAAATCTGCGAAGAACCAGTGAAGAACCAAAATGAGCTTAAGGAGTTCTTAAAAAAAGCGTTACACTGCGAAGATCCTTTTTTAAGAGTTTATGCTTTTTTAAATCTTATTTATGGTATTCTGCTGTCCTAAAAAATAAAATATTTTACATTTTGGATCAATTTGCAAATAAATATACAAAATGTTCATTTTTTGGGATATAAATGACTTTGAAAAACATTTTCTTTTTGAAATGTTCTTTAGAAATAATAATAATAATAATAATTGTACCTTGTCTCCATTTTCAGAGTTTGTTGCAAAAGAAAAAGTTGAAGCCGCTCCAGTAGAAGAAGGTAAGACTCAAATTTACATTCATGTATTTAGCAGATGCTTTTATTCAAAGCGACTTACATTTCAGGAGTACACATAAGCAGTTTGTTACAAGGTCAGATAAATCATGAGACATACACATAAAAGATACAAAAAATAAGAGCTGAAAGACAAAAACAAAAAATAAGTTCTGTTCATCGGTTTCTTAAAATAACTGAAATGATTATAAAAGAATGCAAAAGTTTGCGTGTGTGCCTTTCGTTTTTTAGAACTTATAGAGTTTCCACAGCGGTCAAACCATCTCCTTCAAAAAAAGGTTGGTCCGGGAAGAGTGATTGGGTGTTAGGAGCTTGGGTGTGGATGAGAAAGTTTCAAAATGAAAAAGTTTAATTTTTACATTTTGTGAAACTCTAAAAAACAGCCAAACAAGGGTTTTTGTTCCCAGTATGACTACAACATACCCAGACCAAAAAACTATTCTAAATATTTTTCTTTTTACAGAACCTTCCACAGAATTTGTTTATGAAGTGTGCATATTTTTATTGGAAAAAGTTACTGTATATTAAATAAATTCAAAATTCACCATTGAGTATTTTAGGTTTATTATGTGTACCTTAAACTACGAGCCTGTGTCAGATTGATTTTGTGACTGGGTTTAAATGAAATATTACTTTGTTGGTCAATTATCTTGTTTGAAACTCAAGTTATTAAAGAGCAAAAGAAACCAGCCCCTCCAAAGATACAAAACACTATGTTAATGTGAATATAAATGTCACACTTTAACAGTTCAACGGTTTAAAGACACACCGTCCAATCAATCAAATAAGAGTTACAATTTGCCCCAAAACCTTGTTTGATGAAAGGATTCAGAGAACTGGGTGAAATTGTTCTAAATCAACCAAAATCAACATAACTTGATCATAACTTGAGAACTTAAATCAATCTAAATCTATGGCATCAACATAACTTGCCATGTTTAGACAAAGAGGATTTCTGCCTCAATGAACCTCAAACATGATGCTGGAAACCTGGTTTGTAACACCAAGAATACAGGTCCACAGCTTCCACAAAGTTGTGCAATACATGTACAAATCATTTTTTATGCATTTGTTAGTCTGTATCTCCATGTTGGAATAAACCATTGTATTTTTTTGCCTGATCGAAATCAAATGTGCTCAGAATTCCTTCAGAAATTGGAATGAAAAATAGATTTCCAGCTCTATAATAACCAAAGAAACTCCAAAACCACTCCAGAAAAAAGGTAGAATATTTGTGAAAATTAAACACAAAAATCTGAAAGTGGATATCTCATTTTTACAACCAGATAAGTCCTTTAATATTATTTAAAATATCTGAACAGAGTCTAAAGCCATAAAGGAAAAATAAGAGAACGCTAAACCAATTACGTATTTAGCAGAAAGCTTTTGCCTTACTAAAAAAATATACATTTTGTTTTCCAATTCAAAATATAATGTTATAAAACAAACTTTCTGTGTATTTGTATCATTTTAGAAGCAGTATCTCTTAAGGAACCAGCCTCTAAGAGGAAAGGTGGGATTTCTATACCTTTGCAATTCTAGTGTGCTTTATTCATTCGTTCGATCACTTCTTACAAACTTTATTCCTGATTACTTTCAGAGGCTGAACTTCTGAAAGAGAAACTTAAACCAGCTCTTGAAAAGAAAGGTATGAACTTATTGATGTGTGAAATGTATTGATATTTCTATCATAATACCCTTGATGTTTTATTAAAAATATCTATCTTTTTTCTGGTGTGCATGAAAGTTTTTCTACCAAAACTCTCGTAAAAAGCACATATTACTACTGTTAAAACAGTTAAAAAATACAAAATGTAATACTCTGAATTGTATTTTTGTACTGAGGTTGTTCTAAAAATTCTATATAACATTGCCACAAAAAATAACCATCTTAAGATAATGTATTAGAGCAAATTGTAAAGTTGTAAAAACAACTTTTTTTTCATTTCAAATAGATGCTGAGGTGGTTAAAGACAAACATCAACCAGTACCTAAGAAGAAAGGTATGACATTTTTTTGAAATAAAAACAATGTTGTTTATAGAGGCTAAAGTTATAGAGGAGAAACGACACAATAATCACGTTGTACTTACAGAAGTTGAAATCAAAAAACCGAAACCAGCTTTTGTGAAGAAAGGTATGTGTTCATACGTTCATACCTTTGGTTCATACCAAAATTCACATTCAACATTTAAAAACATTTACATAAATCTATTTTATTTTATTCTCCTTTATCATTTCATTCTTTTCAGAAGCTGATCTCATAAAAGAAGAAACCAAACCAACTCTGACGAAAAAAGGTTTGAATTTCAAAATTCTGATTAGAATTTTCTTAATGATTACTTTTTTCAGAGGCTGAAGTTATCAAGCAGAGAGTTAAACCAGCTGCTGGACAGAAAGGTTTGATTATAAATGAAATTATACGTGAGCTGTTGTAATTCACCAACCTGTGGTTTTTAAAACCTGAACTTCCTGAAGAAAAGGCTCATGAACCTATAAAGATATAAACAGAAGTAATACATTTGTACAGAAAAAATCCTTTAAAAACAAACTCTGAATCTTTTAGTTGAGGTTTCAGAGAAGTCAAAACCACTCCCTTAAATAAATGGTGGGAATCTGATTTTAGTGAGGGCATTGTACTGATCGCAGTTTATGAATACATGTCATGCTTAATGTACATTTATAACCTTGAACCATGCTTTGCAGTAGGAGCACCCAAACCATCAGGTGCACTTTTTTGACAAGTTAATAACCGTGCATCTGTTTGTGGGAAAATAGCATTATAGGATAATTCTAATATGTTGTATTAATATAACATTTTAGAGGCTGAAGTCAAGGTGAAGGTGGAACCAGCTCTTGAAAAGAAAGGTAAAGTTTTCGTTTGTTTAGAATTATTTTTATAAATGAACGGTATCAACAGACAAGCTTCATTACTTTTTTGTTTCTTTCAAGGTTTTGAGTGTGCATTTTTCTATTGTAAAACTTTAATCATTTAATACGACTAATCATGATTTTTCTGTTTTGTATAAAGAACCCTTAGCCAGCTTTGCATGCGCTGATCCGATGAATGGAAAACATGTATTCTAAATATAGTCTGATTTTTAGTTTGAAATGATCTAACCAATCATTAATTTAACATTATATATTAAGCAGATTATTTTGCTTATACGAGATCTTGACATTCTCTATTTGTTATTTCATTTCCAACTGACAGAAGCTGAAATCATAAAGCGAAAAGTTGTTAATCTTTCATTTAATGCAGCATCCTACTGTATGTTGAATGATTCACTTAATTTTATATTTCAGAGGATGAAAGTATTAAGAGAAAAACTAAACCGAAGAAAAAAGGTTAATTAATGCTTTTGCACTGAAGAATTTTCAAAAGTTTAGAATTTCTTTTTACATAACTCATTACCGGTAGTTCATAATTAATATAATTTCCCATTTTTAGAAGCTGAAGAAGAAAAAGAAAAGGTTAAACCTGACCTGGCTAAAAAAGGTTAGTCTGTGCGTTTATTCACAGTTTTTTTTACAGTTAAGGATTTCCTGTTTTTATGTTACCGTTCACAAACAATTTCATTTAATTTTTCTTTTTAGAAGCTTATAAAGCTTCCCAGTTAAGAGGTTAATGTGTGCTTTTTACACTGAACATTTTAAGATTTTGAACAAAAGAGCAGCTGTTACTTTATTGTAAATGTTTTGCTTCATTTTCATTTTTCCAAAACTGTAGCCATAAAAGAAAATGCTAAACTTGCCTTCGAGAAAAAAATGTTTTTGTGATTTGACACATATTTTTTTTTTTTTGCACATATCTTACTTTTTACTATTGTACCAAGAAACTGATATATCAAGGATAAACACAAACCAGTTCCCATTGAGAAAGGTCAGAGTGTAGCTTAGCATTTTAGCTTAGCGAGGAGTCGAGCAAAAGTCGATGTTATCTTTATTTTATTTTACATAATCAATCAAGCTTGAGTACAATTTTTTTTGAGTTCTTTATAAAATAGATAGTTATTTCAGGGGCTAAAGTCAAGAAGAAAACTAAACCAAGTTCTGTGGCAAATGCCCCTTATTTCCCCCCAAGGTTCAATAATCGGTCTCAGACGGGTTCCAGGTTCACAAGTTTTATTGATCTATAGGAAAGTGGTGAATAAGATATATCAGCGCGCTGGTTTTCAAAATGAGAACAACAGAGCGCATATTCTTGAGGTGCTCACCACGCAACTCTCCCGGGGAGTTGCAAGGTCCCCTAATTTAAAGAAGGATGATGGAGTTTCATCACTGCCCTTGATCCTCCACAACCTATCAGAGGGTTGTATCTGGTATTTGCGATGAGCTGTTGCTCTCAGGTTGTCACAAGCCAATGAAATTGTTGTATGGTTAAACAAAGCAGGGCCTGAGTACAGTTTCCGTTTTGTCCTAAGATTATCCGAGGCCCACAGATGAATGCTAACCTCCCCAGCGTTCTCTCACCATGACATCTTTCTGTCATCTGCTCTGAATGACCACACGATGTTCTCCAGCTCTAGTCATTTTCAAAAGCATTTATGCATTAAATTTGCTTATATCTCACATCAATACAGAGAATGCTACGAGTATAATCAATCATGAACATTTGAGAAGAGTTATAGGTCATAGATTCAAATATTACACTTGTTCTAGCATAATGGCTTCTACTGTCTGAGCTCATACCGATTCTTTAAATAATTATATGATCAACGATTAACATGTTCTGCTATAAACTAATAAAACCCAAAGGTTAATGCTGAGGCCACACTGCTAAAGGAATAATGATTCTTCACAAGTCAAACTCTGCATTTATAACAAAATAACAAATCTCTCTGCTTCGTGTTCTTAGCTGTTATCTGAGAGCTACTTCAGATGAACTCAGAAAGGGTAATTTTGAACAATTGTTTCTCACACTGTGACCAGTAGCTTTATTCCAGATAGAAATATAACAGTATAAAAAGAAAATCCAAATGAATCATGATCTAATGGCTTTACATTAAGATAGAAATGAAATATAATTCAATATAAAAAACTATGAACTCAATTAATACTGAACTAACAAAATACAGTTGAAGAAAGAATAATATTCATCAAGGGAGCTAATGAACAATTGTTTAGGTTGTTTTTCCATTCACAAAACATTTTTGCTGAGCCTTGTTTTCATATTTTCAGTGGATGCCATGAAGAAGAAAGTGAGACGAGCTCCTGTTATGAAAGGTGTGATTACTTTTGAGATTAACTGCTGCTTTTGGAATCATTAAATTATTAGAAAAATGCATATTATACGTGTATAATATGTGTTCATATATAAAAAAATCTATTCTTTGTCACTCTCAGAGAAGGAATATATAATTACACCATTTACATTTTTTTTTAATCCAGAGGAAGTCACTGTAACGGTTATAAATGTTTTTTAATTCATATTTTTAGCTGCAGTCACTAAAGAAAAAGTACATCCAGCCCCCAAGAAAAAAGGCTTGATGAGATTTTAGGGCTAACAATTTAAAAGTTACAAGTACTTTTTATGGCTAAGACACCTCTAGTTTTCTTTCTATGGACTTAGTTATTTCAAATTTTTGAACATTATTGTTCTCTTTTCAGGGGCTGAAGTCATCAAGAAGAAAGATAAACAAGCTCCTGAAAAGAAATGTAATTTTTTATGATTAAAAAGTATTTTGCTTTATTTTTTATTACATTAATTATTTCATATTTTTAAACATTAATATTCTTTTTTCAGGGGCTGAAGTCATCAAGGAGAAAGATAAACCAGCTCCTGAAAAGAAAGGTAATTTTTTATGATTAAAAAGTATTTTGCTTTATTTTTTATTACA
>SRMA01025986.1:146721-178646 GCA_007224835.1 Danionella cerebrum
GCTCCTGAAAAGAAAGGTAATTTTTTATGATTAAAAAGTATTTTGCTTTATTTTTTATTACATTAGTATTTTTATGTTTTTGGTTTATGAAATGTTCTTTTTTTCGGGGTGAGTCATCAGGAGAAAGATAAACCAGCTCCTAAAAGAAGGTAATTTTTTTATGATTAAAAAGAATATTTTTGCTTTATTTTTTTATTACGTGGTATTTTATATTTTTTGAACATAAATGTTCTTTTCGGGAACTGAGAGATCATCAGAGGAAAAGAATAAACCAGCTCCTAAAAAGTAATTTTTTATGATTAAAAGTATTTTGCTTTTATTTTTATTAGCTTAATTATTTCATATTTTTTGAACGTATTGTTCATTTTCGATGTGAGATCATCCAAGGAGAAAAGAAACCTGCTCCTGAAAAGAAAGGTAATTTTTTAATAGGTTAAAAAAGGTATTTTTTGCTTTATTTTTTATTACATTAATTATTTTATATTTTTGAACATAAATGTTCTTTTTTTCAGGGGAGCTGAGATCATCAAGGAGAAAAGACAAACCAGCTCCTGAAAGAAGGAATTAATTTTTTTATGGAGTTAAGTGGTGTTTTTGCTTTTATTTTTATTAACTTAGTATTTCATATTTTTTTGAACATTGTTGTTCTCTTTTCAGTGGCTGAAGTCATCAAGGAGAAAGATAAACCTGCTCCTGAAAGAAGGTATTTTTTTTATGATCAAGGTATTTTTTGCTTTATTTTTTTATTAACTTAATTATTTAATTTTTTGAGCATAAATGTTCTCTTCTCAGTGGCTGAAGTCATCAAGGAGAAAGTTAAACCAGCTCCTAAAAAGAAAGGTATTTTTTTATGATTAAAAATATTTAGCTGTATTTTTATTAACTTAAATATTTCATATTTTTGAACATTATTGTTTTTTTTCAAGGGGCTGAAGTCATCAAGGAGAAAGATAAATCAGCTCCTGAAAAGAAAGGTATTTCTTATGATTAAAAAGTATTTTGCTTGATTTTTATTAACTTAATTATTTAATTTTTTTGAGCATAAACATTCTCTTTTCAGTGGCTGAGGTCATCAAGGAGAAAGTTAAACCAGCTCCTGAAAAGAAATGTATTTTTTTACGATTAAAAAGTATTTTTTTTATTAACTTTATTATTTCATATTTTTGAACATTAATGTTCCCTTTCATTCGGTCCCGGAGACGTTAGTTGGGATTAGACCGACTGAATGGGAGTCGATCTCCATAGGAGAACAGACCGAACACTTAAACGGGCAAATTGGTTTGCAGGCGTGGGTGATTAATTAGCAATCAGCCAGGTATAAGACCGGGCGCGACCCACGCTTCAGTATGAGATTTTCCTTCGAAGAGGACTGAGTGTGACTCTCTTCTCCATACTTTGACGCGAGCTAAAGTAATCAGAAGGTTGCTTACCTCTGCATTCCGGTGTAGTCCTCTGCTAGCCCAGTTAGCAAGCCATCGTACAGTGGCACCTTTTGATTCTTTGGCATAAGCCTGTCCAGTATGTTGCCGTTTTAGTACTAATCCTGTCATCTTCAAGACACAATGAGCAAACGTGCAGTAATCCTGGCTGTGGTGGGTTTCTCGTCGAAAAGACAGTCACGGGAGTTGCGCGGAGTGTCTGGTTTCCTGCACGCCGACGCGGCTCTCGTGAAGCATGAGTGTTTGCACTGCAACACTGCTGACTCGCACGCGGAAGTTTTGGGTAGAGCGGTGTCAGGTGATCCCTTGCGTCATCCCCAAACACCGAGCGTGCTTCCCGTTGGTCTGCTGGTGAATCAGACAGCGCTTTGCAGCTGTCGATCCTGCAGACGATCTGCTCTTCCACGCAGCATCAAAAGGGGCACGGCTTTCGGTTCTTCCAGTTCAGCTCTCTCCTCCGGACTCGAGCGGAGCCGGAGGCGTTCGTGGTGCTCTCGCAAGCTGCAGCCTCGATCGGTTGGAGGTTCGCCCTTCCCCCGATTCGGCGCTGTCACGACTGGATAATTGGTGGCTGAGCAGGCGCCGGGACATCTTCCCCGCATACCGTCAGTGCCTTTTTTTCCCGAGATGCACGAGGAGCTCACTAATTCTGGCGGGCTCCCCTGCTTGCCAGGGGATTGAGCTCCTCCCTCTTCACCACCCTGGTTAATGCAGCAGCTAGGGGGTACTCTTCGATTCCCAGAGTGGATCAGGCTGTTGTGGTGTTTACCCCAACAGCGCTGCCGCTTGGTGGTCTTGTTCGAGTGCTCCCGCCAAAGCTGGGAGGTTTTCATCAGCCCTGATGGTGAGAGCTTGTTTAGCTGCGGGTTAAGCTGCTGCATCATTGCATGCTATGGCGACCTTACAGGTCTTTTTAGGCCAGGGTTCATGTTCAGTTCCATGCCGGAAACGGCCGGGCCGCTGCTTCTGTACTGGAACCCTCTCCGCCTTTTTGCTGCCAAAGAGAATGCCTTTCGCCATGGTCCACTCTTTCAACCTCTCGTCCGAGGAAGACCCCTGCATGGCGGAAGGTGCAGCCAACCTCTGAGGTTTTCAAAAGCAGACAAGAGTTCCTAAAAGAAGCTCCCCTGAGGTTGGCCACTCGAATGGATATGAGTTTTTTTCCGGGTCAAGACACCAACCCAACTCCCCTTGAAGGGGGGAGTCCACCACACACACCTCGCTGGCGTTCTCCGGTATGGTGGCACCTACGTGTTGGGGAAAAACTCCTTTCCTACCCGAGAATAGTGGAACCACATGCCCCACGGTCTGGGGTGTATCTTCCGTCTCAGACGAAGACCCCGATTTGGGTGCGCATTCCACTGGCCATGGCAGAGAGAGCGAGGGTCCAGCTCCCCCTCCCTCATCTGACCATTTCCCATGGTCCGTCCTTGGTGATTCCGCCCACAAGCCCGTCTCAGGGCGATCCCGCCTTGGTGACCATCGACACGTCCCGATCCTGGACTACCTCGACGACTGGCTACTCATAGCCTCATCCAGGGACCAGTTGATCCGACACAGAGGCAAGGTGCTAAAGCACTTAAATCGACTGGGTCCGAGTGTCAACTGGGAAAAGAGCCGCCTCACTCCGGTGAGAGGCGTCTCTTTTCTCGGGATGGAGCTGAACTCCGAGAGCATGCGGGGGGCCTGTCAGTAGATCAAGCCTGGGCCTTGCTGGCCGCCTTATCCACGACGTCCTCTTGACAAGTGGTCAGACTGAAGTTACTTCAGAGGCTCCTGGGGCATATGGCAGCGGCAGCCTCAGTGTTTCCACTCGGGCTCCTGCATATGCGACCACTTCAGCTATGGCTTCTCTCACGAGTTCCAACTTGGGCATTGCGTTGGGGAGCTCTTCGTCTGTCCGTGACAGACGCGCTCCCTCACCTGAAGGTCTGGAAATCGGTGCGATTCCTGCGAGCCGGAGTGCCCCTAGCATGCATCTCCAGTCGTGTAGTGGTCATCACCGACGCCTCCAAGACTGGTTGGGGCGCTGTGTGCGGTTCTCGCTGGCACGTTAACCATCTCGAGCTAGTAGCAGTATCCTAGCGCTTCGGCGCTTCTATCCGATCCTCCGGGAACGGCACGTGCTGGTCAGGACAGACGGCACTGCGGTCATAGACTTCTGTCGCTCAAGCCTTCATATCCCTGCGGAGTGTAACAGGATCGCGGTTTCGCCGTCCAGATTCCACCCCTCGACGGGAGATTGGCAACTCCATCCTCGGGCTGTTTAGCAGATTTGGGACATCTTCGGCGAGGCCCAGGTACCTGCTGCCTCCCGTGGGAATACCCTTTGCCGGCTCCTATTCCCTGTCCCTGGCTCCTCTTGGGACAGATGTGCCGGTCCAATGCTGGCCCAGGAACAAACGCTTATATGCGTTTGCCCCAGTGAGCCTCCTAGCACAACCTCTGTGCAAGGTCAGGGGGGACGAGCACGAGCTACTCTTTTCGCCCCCTTTTGGCCGAACAGAGTATGGTCTCCAGACCTCTCTGCGCTCGTGACAGCCCCCCCTTGGCCGATCCCGTTACCCCCCTGCCTTGATGAGTAACGATGACTTACGTCTCTGCCACTCTTTGTCTGCAGAACGTTTGGTTCTGGTAGCCCTGCGGGCCTTGACGCGATATCCGCGCACCCCTCCCCACGATGAGGGGTGCCCTCTTTCTGGTCGTCGTCGCAACAACCGAGTACATCTACGCTCTCAGTGTTGGACGACTTCCCCGTCAATGATAATTCCTGGCAGGGGCAGAAGGAGTTCCCATTCAGGTACCCAGCTTAATTTCTAGCTTAGTGCTGGCCTGTTTGGATGGACTTCGGGCATGGCGCTGTGTAGATGCTCCCATTCAGTCAGTCTAATCCCGACTAACGTCTCCGGGACCGACTGAAAGGGAACGTCCAGGTTACTTGCGTAAACCCACGTTCCTTGAATAGGGAACGTAGACGTTACCCTTCTGCCATGCCCTGGAAGTCGGGAATCTAAGGTGCCGGAGGTAAGTAGGTCGGCTCCTCGGAAAATCCCATACTGAAGCGTGGGTTGCGCCCGGTCTTATACCCGGCTGATTGCTAATCAATCACCCACACCTGCAAATCAATTTGCCCGTTTAAGTGTTCGGTCCGTTCTCCCATGGAGATCAGCTCCCATTCAGTCGGTCTAATCCCGACTATCGTCTCTGTTCCCTATTAAGGGAATGTGGGGTTATGCAAGTAACCTGGACGTTCTTTTTTCAGTGGCTGAAGTCATCAAGGAGAAAGATAAACCTGCTCCTGAAAAGAAAGGTAATTTTTTTATTAAAAAGTATTTTGGTTTATTTTTATTAGCTTAATTATTTCATATTTTTGAACATTATTGTTCTCTTTTCAGTGGCTGAAGTCATCAAGGAGAAAGATAAACCAGCTCCTGAAAAGAAAGGTATTTTTTATGATTAAAAAGTATTTTGGTTTATTTTTATTAGCTTAATTATTTCATATTTTTGAACATTATTGTTCTCTTTTCAGTGGCTGAAGTCATCAAGGAGAAAGTTAAACCAGCTCCTGAAAAGAAAGGTAATTTTTTATGATTATAAAAAAAATTGTTTTATTAACTTAAATATTTCATATTTTTGAACCTTAATGTTCTCTTTTCAGTGGCTGAAGTCATCAAGGAGAAAGATAAACCTGCTTCTGAAAAGAAAGGTAATTTTTTGATTAAAAAGTATTTTGGTTTATTTTTATTAACTTAGTTATTTCATATTTTGAGCAAAAATTTTCTCTTTTCAGTGGCTGAAGTCATCAAGGAGAAAGTTAAACCAACTCCTGAAACGAAAGGTAATTTTTTTTAAAAGTTCTTTTTTTTTATTGACTTAATTATTTCATAATTTTGAACATTATTGTTCTCTTTTCAGTGGCTGAAGTCATCAAGGAGAAAGTTAAACCTGCTCCTGAAAAGAAAGGTAATTTTTTTTTATTAAAAAGTATTTTGGTTTATTTTTATTAACTTAGTTCCCTTTCAGTCGGTATCGGAGACATTTAGTCGATGACCGACTGAATGGGAGCTGATCTCCATGGGAGATTGGACCGAATTGTTTAACGGGCAAATTGATTTGCAGGCGTGAGTGATTGATTAGCAATCAGCCGGGTATAAGACCGGGCGTAACGCACGCTTCAGTATGCGATTTTCCTTCGGAGCGGACTGAGTGTGACTCTCCTCTCTAACTTTGACGCTAAAACCGCCAGTTGAGATTGAGGTTGTTTATCTAGCAAATACAGCTTAGTCCTCTGCTAGCCCCAGTATAGCACGCCGCTGTTCGCTGCGCCTCAGTCTTTTCCGGCATTAGCCTGTCCAGTGTTATTGTTAGCCGTTTGTTCACATCCTGCCCATTTTTCACGACACGATGAGCAAAACGTGCTGTAATCCTGGCTGCGTTGGGTTTATCTCGTCGAAGGACGGTCACGAGAAATGCGTGGAGGGTTTGGGCTTCCAACACACCCGCGCTGCTCTTGTGAGGCGAGAGTGCGTGCATTGCAACGCTCTCCCTGCGCGCACACTGAGGTGTAGGCGGTCCTTCTTCGAGGAGGAGGACACCGGAGCTTCGGCTCTCGGTGAGCCTTCGACTCCGAGGGGTCTGTCCCAAAAAAACCTCACCTGCGGCTTTGGGCAACCGGTGTCAGGTGATCCCTCGCACCGTCCCCAAAGCCCGAGTGTGCTCCCCGTCTGGTCCGCGGGGGACTCGGATAGCGCTTCGGCGTTGTCTGGGCCCTCATGTGACCTTGCTGACGATCTGCTCTCCCTCGCAGCATTGGAAGGGGCGCAGTCTTCGGGGTCCTCCAGCTCACCACTGCCACCCTCCGGGGTCGCGGCAGAGCCGGAGCCCGAGGCATTCGCGGTGCTCTCCAAGGCCGCAGCCGCTGTGGGGCTGGAGGTGCAAGCACCTTTCAGCTCAGGGCCGTCGCGGTTGGATGATGGGTTCTTAGGCAAGCGCCGGGGCATGGCCCCCCTCGCTCCTGAAGTTTCTTTCTTCCCGGAGGTGCACGAGGAGCTCTGGCGGGCGGGCTCCCCTGTCTGCCAGGGCTTCCAGCTCCTCCCCCTTCACCGCCTTGGATGATGCAGCAGCTAGGGGGTATTCTGCGATTCCCCGGGTGGAGCAGGCTGTCGCGGTGCTCTTGTGCCCCGGCAGTGCTGCCGCTTGGCGGTCTCGTCCGACTGTTCCCTCCAAAGCTGGTAAAGTTTCGTCAGCCCTGATGGCGAAAGCTTACTCAGCTGCGGGTCAAGCTGCTGCATCGTTGCATGCTATGGCGGCCTTACAGGTCTTTCAGGCCAAGGTCCTCCGTGACATGCACCAAGGGGGTGGTGACCAGCAGTCTCTCAGAGACTTGCGCTCGGCCACTGATTTAGCGCTTTGTGCTACTAAATCAGCTGCGCTGAACATTGGTCACACGATGTCCACACTCGTGGTCCAGGAACGCCATCTCTGGTTCGAGCAGGCGACTATGCTTCCCGAAGACCGTAACAGGTTTCTGGATGCACCTGTCTCACCAGATGGCCTCTTTGGCGTCGCCGTGGATGATTTCGCGTCAAAGGTCTCCACGATCAGGAAACAGGCAGAGGGTCTGGGTGAGTTCAAGGTCCCGCGCCGGAAGCGACGGCGTTCCGTTGCTTCTGCGCCGGACCCCTCTCCGCCTGTTCGCCGCCAAAGAGAGCGTCCTCCGTCACGGTCTGTGCCTTCGACCTCTGGTCCGAGGAAGACCCCTGCACGACGGAAGACGCAGTCAACCTCGGAGGGTTCTCGAAGGCAGACGAGAGCTTCTAGTAAGAAGCGCCCCTGAGGTTGGCGACTCGGGAGGTCATGAGCTGTCTTTCGGGTCAAGTCACCGACCCAGCTCCCCCTGGGGGGGGGGGGAGTCCACCACACACTCCTCGCTGCCGTCCTTCGGGACAGTGGCACCTATTGTGTCAAAGACAGATCTCATGTACTTCCCGAGAATAGTGGAACCGCATGCCCTACAGTCTGGGGTTCATCTTCCGCGGTCTCCGACGAAGACCCAGACTTGGGCGCGTGTACCACTGGCCATGGCAGAGAACGCGGGGGCACAGTTCCCCTTCCCTCATCTGACCATTTCCCAGGGTTCGTCCCTGGTGATTCCGCCTTCAAGTCTGCCTGACGGCGGCCCCGCCTTGGCGACCATCGGCACGTCCCGACCAGTACCCCTGTCAGCTTACCTGGGAGCCTGGCGGAAGCTTCCCGGGGTCTCACAGTGGGTGGTCCGGACAATCCGGCAGGGCTACACGATTCAGTTCGTGAAAGCCCCCAGGTTTCGAGGCGTAGTGCACACCCCTGTCCCCCGGACAGGCGCCTCATTCCTGCGAGAGGAGATCGACGCCCTTTTGACAAAAGGAGCTGTCGAGCCGGTCCCTCCAGCCGATATGGAACGCGGGTTTTACAGCCCATACTTCCTGGTCCCCAAGAAATCAGGCGGGCTGCGACCAATCTTGGACCCGAGGCGTCTGAACCGAAGCCTGGCCAAGCGTCGGTTTCGGATGTGACGGTCTGCTGCATTCTACCGTGCATCCGTCCTGGAGATTGGTTCGCGACAATCGACCTGAAGGACGCGTACTTTCAGGTAGAAGTGGTTCCGAGACACAGACCCTTTCTAAGGTTCTGTTTGGAAGGCCATGCATACCAGTACAAGGTCCTACCCTTCGGTCTTGCCCTCTCCCCGTGCACTTTCACGAAGGTTGCCCGGGCCGCTCTTGCCCCGCTCCGCCGGGCAGGCCTTCGGATCCTGGTCTACCTCGACGATTGTCTTCTCATAGCCTCGTCCAGGGACCAGTTGATCCGACACCGAGGCAAGGTGCTTCAGCACTTAAACCGATTGGGTCTGAGGGTCAACTGGGAAAAGAGTTGCCTCACTCCTGTGAGAGTCATCTCCTTTCTCGGGATGGAGCTGAACTCCGAGAGCATGCGGGCGCACCTGTCGGTAGATCACGCCCAGGCCTTGCTGGCCGCCTTATTCGCGGTGTCCTCTCGACAAGTGGTCAGACTGAAGTTACTTCAGAGGCTCCTGGGGCATATGGCAGCCGCAGCCTCAGTGATTCCACTCGGCTCCTGCATATGCGACCACTTCAGCTATGGCTTCTCTCGCGAGTTCCAACTTGGGCATGGCGTCGGGGAGCTCTTCGTCTGTCCATGACAGACGCGCTCCCTCACCTGAAGGTCTGGAAGTCGGTACGATTCCTGTGAGCTGGAGTGCCCCTAGTGTGCATCACCAGTCGTGTAGTGGTCACCACCGACGCCTCCAAGACCGGTTGGGGCGCCGTGTGCGGTTCCCACCGAGAGTCCGGTTCCTGGAACGGACTGGTTTCTCGCTGGCACATCAACCGTCTCGAGCTAGTAGCAGTGATCCTCCGGGATCGGCCCATGCTGGTCAGGACTGACAGCACTGCGGTCGTAGCGTACATCTACCTCCAAGGCGGTGTACGCTCCCGCTTCCTGCACTACCTCGCCCAACAGCTGCGCCTCTGGAGTTAGAGCGACTTCCGTCGCTCGAGCCTTCATATCCCTGCGGAGTGTAACAGGATCGCGGTTCCGCCGTCCAGATTCCACCCCTCAACAGGAGATTGGCGACTCCATCCTCGGGCTGTTTAGCAGATTTGGGACATCTTCGGCGAGGCCCAGGTACCTGCTGCCTCCCGTGAGAATACCCATTGCCGGCTCCTATTCCTGTCCCTGGCTCCTCTCGGGACAGAAGCGCCGGCTCACTGCTGGCCCAGGAACAAACGCTTATGTGTGTTTTCCCCAGTGAAGCCTCCTAGCACAACCTCTGTGCAAGGTCAGGGGGGGACGAGCGCGAGCTACTCTTTTCGCCCTCTTCTGGCCGAACAGAGTTTGGTCTCCAGACCTCTCTGCGCTCATGACAGCCCCCCCTTGGCCGATCCCCCTGAGTCCAGATCTGACTCAAGGGGGGGGGATACAGGCACCCGCGGCCAGACCTCTGGGCCCTACTTGTATGGCATATCTGTCCGCGGTGGACCCTGAGCCTCTACCACCCCTCGCGGTGACTACCTATACCATGCGTTAGCCCCCTCCACTGAGTGTGCTACGCTGGCAAGTGGGGTCGGTTCGTCGAATGGTGCTCTTACCGCCAGGAAGACCCCGGGACATGCCCCATCTGAGCCGTGTTGACCTTCTCCAGGAGAGGTTCGATCGGGGGCTGTCCCCATCGTCCCTCTAGGTCTACACCGCCGCTATTTCTGCCTTCCACCTCCGGGTTGAAGGGAAATCAGTTGGCAGCCACGCACTGACGGTGAGATTTCTCAAGGGGGCTAGGCGCCTCCGGCCTCCTAGACCCCCCTCCATTCCTCTTGGGACCTCTCCGTCGCCCTTCGGGGCTGCGGTAGTCACCTTTTGAGACTCTTCGGGTCTACCTGGACAGAACCCGGGAGCTACAAAGCTCCAAGCAGCTCTTCATTTGTTTCAGAGGCCAGCGTAAGGGTTCCGCTGTCTTCAAGCAAGGCGGGCACACTGATCGTGGAGGCCATTTGCCTTGCTTATGAGGCGTGTGATATGTCCCCTGCCCTCTCCATCTGAGGGCCCACGTTGGCTAGGGGGGTCTCACTCGCTGACATATGTCGAGCTGCGGGTTGGTCTACACCAGACACATTCAGCAGGTTTTTCAACCTTCACGAGCTCCGTTCCCTCCGAGGTCCTGTGTGGTGGCAGGCTCCCTCAGGGAAGGTGTAGTAAGCTTGCAGTACTCTCTTAAGTGAGCAGTACATCTTCTTCGTGCCCCCCCCCCTTTGGGGTGGCTCTTCCTTCCTCCCCCCTTCGGCATCTGACTGGGCGGAGCAGTCAGCTCTGCTAGGTTCTGTTCTGGAGCTTTGCTTCGGCCTGGCTCCAGCAGAACTAGGGTCCAGATCTGGGAGTCCCCCTTTCTTGGTGCTCCCTTTCTGTGGGTTTTTTCTACAGCTCCCCCTCCAGGCGGCTAGTAGGAACCCGTCCCGTTACCCCCCTGCCTCGGTGAGTAACGATGACTTACGTCTCTGCCACTCTCATGTCTGCAGAACGTCTTCGCTGGTAGCCCTGCGGGCCTCGACGCGATCTCCGCGCACCCCTCCCCACGATGAGGGGTGCCCTCCTTCTGGTCGTCTTCGCAACAACCGAGTACAGCTAACGCTCTCAGTGTTGGACGACTTCCCCGTCAATGAGAATTCCGGGCAGGGGCAGAAGGAGCTCCCATTCAGGTATTACAGCTTAATTCACTAACCTTCTCCAAGTTTAGTGCTGGCCTGTTTGGATGGACATCGGGCATGGCGCTTTGTAGAGGCTCCCATTCAGTCGGTCATCGACTAAACGTCTCCGGTACCGACTGAAAGGGAACGTCTAGGTTACTTGCGTAACCCCACGTTCCCTGAATAGGAAACGGAGATGTTTCCTTTCTGCCATGCCTTTGAAGTCGGGAGACTGAGGCGCCGGAGGTAAGTAGGTCGGCTCCTCAGGAAAAACTGAAGCGTGCGTTACGCCCGGTCTTATACCCGGCTGATTGCTAATCAATCACTCATGCCTGCAAATCAATTTGCCCGTTAAACAATTCGGTCCAATCTCCCATGGAGATCAGCTCCCATTCAGTCGGTCATCGACTAAACGTCTCCGTTCCCTATTCAGGGAACGTGGGGTTACGCAAGTAACCTAGACGTTATTTCATATTTTTGAGCAAAAATTTTCTCTTTTCAGTGGCTGAAGTCATCAAGGAGAAAGTTAAGCCAGCTCCTGAAAAGAAAGGTTTTTTTTTTTTTATTAAAAAGTATTTTGGTTTATTTTTATTAACTTAGAACATTAATGTTCAAAAATATGAAATAACTCTTTTCAGTGGCTGAAGTCATCAAGGAGAAAGTTAAACCAACTCCTGAAAAGAAAGGTAATTTTTTTTAAGTTTTTTTTTTATTGACTTAATTATTTCATAATTTTGAACATTATTGTTTTCTTTTCAGTGGCTGAAGTCATCAAGGAGAAAGTTAAACCAGCTCCTGAAAAGAAAGGTAATTTTTTTATGATTAAAAAGTATTTTGCTTTTTTATTAACTTAGTTATTTCATATTTTGAACATAAATGTTCTCTTTTTAGTGGCTGAAGTCATCAAGGAGAAAGTTAAACCTGCTCCTGAAAAGATAGGTACAAGTTTTTGGATTGAAGAGAAGTTAATAGTTTTATTTTTATGATATCGATTATTTCTCATTCAGAAGCATTAATGTTTACCTTTCAGTGGCTGAAATCTTAAAGGAAGCGGTGGGATCTGCTCCAATGCAGAAGGGTATGCGTTTTTATTAAAACACTAGATGGAAGGCATTTGACTTTGAGATATTCTTTTATCAATATAATGTTTATCAATACAAAAGAGAAAGTTTTGTAACATCATGAGCAGTTCACTTTTAACAAATGAACATGATGTTCACACTTTAGGTGTTGAAGTTGTTAAAGAGAAAACTAAATCAGCCACTGAGAAGTAACGCTGTTGTCACAGAAAACAATGTATTTATCTGAAAATGAATGATAGTACTGAACTTTTACCAAACTTTCCAGAGGCTTAAACCCTAAAGAAAGCTAAGCCAGCTGCTCTAAAGAAAGGTATTATTATTTTTGCAGAGCATAACTTTTGTGCTTGTGCTGCATGGTCATTTTTATTATCCTGATTAGTCTGTGCTAGAAACAGGTGAGGATTTTTTTTATTCTGTGAATGATCAAAGTCAAAGATTTACTGTATGCAACCCAACATTTCAAAAGAGAACTGAAGAGAAATTTTTACTAGGGGTATAACAGTATATCGTGGTGAGTGGAAAGGCTGTTGGTCCAGATGACATGCCTGTGGAGGTGTGGAAGTGTCTAGGAGAGACAGCAGTGGAGTTTTTTTCTAGTTTATTCAACAGAATTTTTGAGGGTAAGAATATACCTAAGGGATGGTGGAGAAGTGACCTAGTGCCAATCTTTACGAACAAGGGTGATGTGCAGAGTTGCAGAAAGAAGAGAAGAGAAAAGAAATGAAAGTCAGTCGCAGTAAGACAGAATACATGTGTTTGAACGAGAGGGAGGGAAGTAGAACAGTGAGGTTACAGGGGGCTGAGGTCAAGAAGGTGCAGGAGTTTAGGTATTTGGGGTCAACAGTCCAGTGCGATTGGGAGTATGGAAAAGAGCTGAAGAGACGAGTGCTCGCAGGTTGGAGTGGGTGGAGAAAAGTGTCAGGGGTGTTGTGTGACAGAAGAGTGTCAGCAAGAATGAAAGGAAAGGTGTACAGAACAGTAGTGAGACCAGCTATGATGTATGGGTTGGAGACTGTGGCAGTGAGGAAGAGACAAGAGGCAGAGATGGAAGTAGCAGAGATGAGGATGTTGAGGTTCAGTTTAGGAGTGACGAGGATGGACAAGATTAGGAACGAGCACATCAGAGGGACAGCTCAGGTTGGTTGTTTTGGAGACAAAGTCAGAGAGGCCTAATTGAGATGGTTTGGACATGTGCAGAGGAGGGATAGTGGTTATATTGGTAGAAGGATGTTGGAGATGGAGATGCCAGGCAAGAGGTCAAGAGGAAGACAAAAGACGAGATATATGGATGTTCTGAAAGAGGATATGAAATTAGTTGGTGCGAGAGTAGAGGATACTGAGGACAGAGTTAGGTGGAAACAGATGATTCGCTGTGGTGACCCCTAAACTGGGAACAGGCGAAAGTAAAAAAAAAAAACAACAAAAAAAAACATGATATTGTGGCACATAGTAAAAAAAAGTCAAATTTTAAAAGATTATAAGATTTTCTCTCTTCATCACTTGGAGTAAACAGGATGACAAACACTGCCCCTAGTGCATGGATGGTATCAAATGCTTTCATCCAAAACAAACTAGACCGTAGCCTTTTTATCTTACATTTGAATTCCATTTCTTTCAATGATGTCCATTATATAAACAGCCTCTATAGTTGGTTAAAGATAGTGTTGTAAAATATTGTGATGTATATCGTACCGTGGTCAAAATATTGAGGTATGTATCGTCTAGGTTACCTTACGTAACCCCTGTTCCCTAAAGGAGGGAACGTACACGAAGTCAAGACTCGACTAAGGGACCTACCGAACCTGGGAGGTGGTACCGAGTATTTTACGCAAATCAATTGATTTGCGAGTGTAGATGATTAGCAATCAGCCGCTCTATAAGAGGAGCGCTTCTCTCTACACTCATTCTGCTTCTTCTGAGGAGCCGAACCTACTTACCTCTCGGCACCTCAGATCAGCAACTTGTGCGGCAGCATGGCATGGGAATGTCTGTGTTCTCTCCTTCAGGGGACAGGGGCTACGTAAGGTAACCTAGACATTCCCTTACAGTCAAGAACGTAGACGAAGTCGAGTCTCGACTAGGGGACGTTTGTAAAGCGTGCCTTAAGTCCATCCAGTCAGTCTGACTCTAAACTGTTAAGGTTGGGAGTTAGCCAGGCGCAAGACTGGGAATCTCCATCTGCCCCTTAGCCCGGAATAAATCTATTGTGGGGAAGTCACATAATGCTGTTACAGCAGGGCGACCAGAAGGAGTGCACCTCTGATGTTTGAGACCTGAAGAGGGCTTCCAGCGAGTGCATGTCTCCCTGGCCAAAATAGGAGGGGGAAAGACGAAAGCCATCCTTCTGCACCACAATGGGGGGGAAGAACGGAAATGGGGTAATACAAATCAACCTGAAGAAGAGTTTGTATAGAATACACAGACTGGGCCACCCGAGCTTGGGGTCCCAAAGTCCAGACCCGAGTTCTGTAGGGGTTAGGCCCGACGGCAAAACCTTCACTACCAGAACCTAGCAAAATTGACTGCTCTGCTCAGACAGATGCTGCGTGGGGGAAGGATAGAGTCCACCGAAGCCACCGTTAGGGGTTCGTGAAAGAAGGGGTTCACCGAACTACCATCAGGGAGTCATGAATAAAATGGTCTGCAGGCGCAGCACATCCAAATCCGGACCCGACCGTAGTCTGTTCTGGACCAGAGCCCTCATCGGAGATGGAGCTAGAGATGAGGGAACGGATGTTTAACAGACCCATGGGAATGAACGTCCATGGGTATTGCCCCCAACTGTGCCAACGGGTTAGCTGCCACCACTCTGCACCGCAGAAGGCACAGCACCTACACCAAGGCAGTAATGCCTAATAAAGGTTAGGGGTGTTGACCATACCGCGGCTCTACAAATGTTGTGAGACCCCTTTGGCTAAAGCCCAAGAGGCGGCGATGCCGCTGGTGGAGTGCGCCCTCAGCCTAGCTAGAGGGCAGGGTACATCACTCGCCTGGTAAGCCAGCTGGATAGCCTCGGATAGCCAGCCTGCTAACCGCTGCTTGGACACAGCGTACCCCTTACGCTGGCCTGCAAAGCAAATGAAGAGCTGCTGGGAGATACAAAACTCCCCGCGCGTACTGGACAGAGAGTATACTGGGCTGGGTCTGCCTCCTCCCGGGACAGGGCCTGCAGGGTCCCCGTCTGGTCTGAAAAGGGGACAGACGGGACTTTGGGGATGAATCCGGGCCTGGGCCTGATTCGCACCAGAGAATCCTAATGGCCGAATTCCAGGCAGGTTTCATCGGCGGATAGTGCCTTGAGATCTCCAACCCTCTTCAGGGACGCTAAGGCCAACAGAAGAGCCGTCTTCAGCGAGAGGGCTTGTATATCTGTGACGGCCAGAGGCTTGAAAGGGGACATCCTCACCCCTCTTAGGGCGATGGAGAAGTCCCAAGAGGGAACAGAGGGGGGCCTAGAAGGACGTAGCCGTCTGGCCCCTTGGAGAAATCTCAACGTCAGATCGTGGGTGCCGATCAATTTCCCTTCGACCCGAAGGTGGAAGAAGGAAATCACTGCTGCGTAGACCTTAAGGGATGAAGGAGACTGCCCCAGATCAAACCCTTTCTGGAGAAAGGTCAGCACGACTCTGATAGGACAAGTCCTAGGGTCTTCCCGCTGGGAAGAGCACCAGTCGAAGAACCGACCCCACTTACCCGCGTAGCATGCTCTAGTGGAGGGTGCTAACGCATGCTCAAGAGTCCTCACCACTGCCGCTGGTAGAGGCTGGGGGTCCACTGCGGACGGATATGCCTGTATCCCCTGTATGATGAAGCAGGAGCGGCCTGAGGCGCTGCACTGCTTGGATCACTGCATCTAGCTCGAGACGGGTTGATGTGCCATCGAGATTGGTGTCGGGTCCAGTTGACGGACTCTTGATGGGAACCGCACAAGGCGCCCCAGCCTGTCAGGAAGGCGTCTGTAGTGACTACCAGGCAGTGAGGAGTCCTGCCCACTCGGACTCCTGCTCGCAGGAAAGTCACAGACCTCCAGGCCTTGAGTGACGAGAGACAGCGTGGTGTCACTGACAACCGTAGCTGTCCTCTGCGCCTTGCCTAACTCGTAACCCATGAATGAAGCCAATGCTGGAACGGTCGCATATGCAGGAGCCCGAGTGGAATCATCGAGGCTGCAGCTGCCATATGCCCCAGGAGCCTCGGAAAAGATTTCAGTGGGACCGTCCGTCGCTGTGACGCCGCTTCTAGTGCGGACAGCAAGGCTTGGGCGCGTTCTGCTGTGTGTTGCGACCTCATGTTCACGGAATTCGACTCCATACCGAGAAAAGTAGTCTTTTGCACTGGAGTGAGTTGACTCTTTTTCCAGTTGATCTGCAACCCCAGGCGCGACATGTGCGCCAAGACCATGTCCCTCTGTGTGATCAACTGTTCCCTGGACTCGGCTAGCAACAGCTAGTCGTCCAGGTAATCCAGGATCCGTATGCCTGCCCAGCGTAGCAGGGTGAGGTGAGAGCAGCCCGGACAACCTTCGTGAAGGTGCACGGGAAGAGGGCGAGGCCGAAGGGCAGGACTCTGTACTGGTAGGCCTGGCCCTCGAAACAGAACCTGAGGTATTGTCTGTGATGACGCATCAAGGCCACCTTAAAGTACGCGTCCTTCAGTCTATATTAGTGAACCAATCCCCAGGACGAACGGACAGCAGAAGGCTGCGAATCGTCAGCATTTTGAATCGGAGCTTTGCCAGGCCCCGATTTAGACGCCTCAGATCCAGGATTGGTCGCAACCCGCCTGACCTTTTGGGTACTAGGAAGTATGGGATGTAAAAACCTGCTTCCGCATCAGCTGGTGGAACCGGCTCGACTGCTCCTTTGTTCAAAAGGGCAGCGATCTCCTCTGGCAGGAGTGAGGCGCCTGACAGGGGGGCAGGGGTCTCTATTACTCCTCGAAACCTGGGCGGTTTTACGAACTGAATCGTATAACCCAGCCGGATTGTCCGGAGGACCCAAAAACTGATCCCGGGAAGCTTCCGCCAGGCTCCCAGGTAAGGTGTCAGGGGTGGCGGAAACACCAGGGCGGGGCCCTGGGTTCTGGTGGGTGGAGCTGTGGGGGCTAGTGCCGCCATGTATAAGATCTGGCCAACGGTGGTCAACTCTATCTGGCCAACGGTGGTCGAGCCGGTGTCGGGAACTTCGTCAGACTAGGAAGATGTATCCCTGACGTGAGGGCATGCCAGGTCGTTATTCTCGGGACAAATGCTAGATCTTTCTTTGACACAGTAGGTGCCGCCAACCCGAAGGTCGGCAGCGAGTGCGTGCGGTGGCCTCCCCCCCCCCCCTCCTGGGGGAGTCGGGTCGATGGTGAGACCCTGAAAGATTTCACATCTTCCTGAGTTGTTTTCCTTAGAGACGCTTCTAACGGGAAGAAGCCCTCGCCTGCTTCCGAGAGCCCTCTGAGGATGACCGTGCCTGCCGCCGTACAGGGATCTTTCTCAGGGGCTTGGCCGGAGTCTTGGACCGTGGCGGCAGCACTCTATCTGGCGTCGGGCCACGGCGACGCCAAAGAGGCCATCGGGTGAAACAGGCGCGCAGAGGAACCTGTTACGGCCCACGGTTTGCATCAACGCCTGCTCCAGGACCACTAGTGTGGACATCATGCGACCGATGCTCTGCGCTGTGGATTTCGTGGCCCGAAGGGCAAGATCCGTAGCCGAGCGCAAGTCTTGCAAAGACTCGGGGTTGCCACCACTCTGGTGCATGTCACGAAGGACCTTGGCCTGGTAGACCTGAAAGGTCGCCATGGCATGCAGTGCACAGTATGCTTTCGTCATCAGGGCTGACAAAAACTTCCCGGCTTTGGAGGGGATACCCGGACAAGACCGCCAAGCGGCAGGATTCTCGGGGCACAAGTGCACCGCGACAGCCTGCTCCACCCGGGGAAGCGCCAGATAGCCCCTAGCTGCGGCTTGCGCCAGAGTGGTGAAAGGGCAGGAGGTACAAACCCTCACAGACAGGGGAGCCTGCCAGAATTTTGTAAGCTCTTCATGCACCTCCGGGAAGAAAGGTACTGGCGGAGGGCGGGGAAAATCCCTGTGCTTGCCAAAGAACCAATCGTTCAATAGCGATGGAGGCGATTCAGAGGGGGAAGGCACCTCTAAACCGATCGCCACTGCGGCCTTGGAGAGCATCGCTGTAACCCCGGCTCCGCTGTAACCCCGGTGGGAGGCAGATCAGAGTCGGAGGACGCGGAAGAAGGCGCACCCTTCCGATGCTGCGATGGACAGCAGATCATCTATAGGGTCGTACGGAGACATTGGTGAAGCTGGAGCAACAACGAAGCTCGCAGACCAGACGGAGCGCACATCTGGTGTACGGGGATGATGTGAGGGATCGCCTGATGTCATTGCCCCGGCACCGTCAGCTAAGGCCTCGGAGGACCTAGATCGATTCAGCGGGGCAGCCGAAGCCGAAGTTCCGGTGCCCGCTTCCTCGAAAAAGGACCTCCTGTACCTTAGTGTGCGATTAGGGAGAGCGTTGCAGTTCACGCACTCTCGCCTCACGAGAGCAGCACAGGCGTGTTTGAAGCCCAAACACTCTATGCATTTCTCGTGTCCGTCCTTCGAAGAGATGAATCCACCGCAGCCAGGAGATAAACAGATTTTACCCAGCGTCGGGAAAAAGGATGAATACTGGGTAAAACTGAAAGGAAACTGACAGGCTCAAGCTGTGAATCAGAGGTATTGCGGTTTGGTGGCTGGCTATCTGGGCTAGCACAAACTACACCGTGCGCTGAGGTAAGCAACCTTTGATATTTCAGCTGTTTGGTTAGAAAGCGTCAAAATTCAGAGGAAGGAAACCACCATGCGCTCCGAGGAAGAAAGTAGAATGAGTGTTGAGGCAACCACTCTTCTTATAGAGCGGCGGATTGCTAATCATCTACACTCGCAAATCAATTAATTTACCCGTTAAATACTCGGTACCACCTCCCAGGTTCGGTAAGTCCCCTAGTCGAGTACTGTGGGCTTTCCGAGAATGACTTGGAAATTTGTTGTGATCCAACCACTTATAGATTTATTCATTACAGGATCACCTGTAAATCCCTGGAAAATGTGTTTTTAAGTCCCCTTTAAAGACATTATTTTAAAAGCTAAATAATATGTCTGACATTTCTCTTTTGAGATGCCTGGCTGATACTGGAAAAAAACGTTTTTAACATATTTTACAGCACCTGAGATTTCCAAAGAACGATCAAAGCCAACACAAAGGAAAGGTATTGTTTCGTTTATGTTAGAGAATTTACCATTATTTAGTTGCAATCATTAAAGATTACTGATAAAGATAAACAGTGTTATACTGCAATAATACTCCGTTATCATTTCAATAGTTATCCAAGTAGAAGCTGAGAAGGTGGTTCTAGCAGCTCCAGCAAAGAAAGGTATAGATGTGAATGAAACTTTCCTCTACTGAAAATGTTCTTTCTTGTGGTAAGAGACAGTATTGGTCTGATAAGGAATTTAAATTTTGCAGAACCTTTAGTTCTAAAGGAAAAGGCCGCAGAAACAAAACCAGCACCAGCTGAGAAAGGTGTAGATCTATTATATAATCTTTTTCAGTTCTTTTAATTTTAATCTCCCAAAGAAGGATATATTAATGTTTTTTTCCAAACCTTACCACTTACCTTTTGCATTGCAGTTAGAGATACAAAAGAAGAAGTGAAAGCAGTTGTTGGAGAAAAAGGTAATGATGTCAGATATAACATGTAGGTTTCAAAAAGGTTATTAGCTTTGATATTGTTGGTTATCACACATGATTTACAGTTAAAATGTGAGAAAATGTTCGAACGTCTTTCAGTCATTTTACAGCCCTGAAATCAGTGCCATCTAGTGGTGAAAAGAAGGGACAACACTTGGAAGTACAATACCTATGATGTTTCTTGTGTCACCTATTTTTTCATAAATGTTTGACATTCTTTTCACCTTGTCTTTGGTTTTTGGGTCAACACTTTTGATTTTTGTTACAAAACATAAAAAAAATTGGTTCTCAATTTTTGAGATTTTTCCAGTAAAAAGATATTACACTAAATGTAATTCTTTGAATTGTTTTTGTGCTTTGTTATGGAATTATTGTGTAATGTAATGAAAAAATATTTGTAAAAAAAAAAGAAGCTGGGGTTGTACGAAAAAATGAAATCAAGCATTGCAACAAAAAAAGTTAGTATAAACAGCAAATTGTAAAGTAGTAAAAAACCCAAGAAAGGCCCCAGACTTCTAAGGGTTAACATCCCAGCTCTTTCCGATTTTCATTATCAAAATGCCAGTTATGACTGTCGAAGTATCTCATCTGCTATTGTACGGTCATACTGCTCTTTCTTACAGAAATCACCAAAGAAAAACCAAGGGCACCACCAAAGAAAGGTATTTGGGATTCATGCAGACACGTAACATTTAAATCAATTTTGATTTTAAATAAGGTTTTTTTCTTCATCAGAAGCTGTGCAAGAAAAAGCTGAAGCTCATGCTCCCACGGAAGGTAGGGGTTCATGTGTTTAACAGCTATTTTTTTTATTCAATAGTTAGAAATCAGGCTGTAACCTCTTAAATTTAAATGTGAATTTTTTACTTTGTTTTTTATTTTAGTGGCTAAAGCAAAAAAAACTATACCAGCTTCTCATAAGAAAGGTATGAAATTATGTCCAAATATCATTTAACAACCTCTAAATGTTACGAGTTGGGCTCTTGGTGATCAGTAAAGGCAGAACTCAGATGCACAATTCAAATTCAAACTTTATTAAACAAACAGGAACAAACCAAAACAGCCCTTTTTAGGGAAAACCTCAAATACCTAAAACTTAGAAGAGCTAAGCTAACTAAGAAAATGGTTCATCAAAACTCACACATAGAATTCCAGATAGTATTCGCACCAACCAGGCTGACAACTGTGAGATCCAGCAAAGGAAAGGAAAAGAGAGGAAAGAGACATTATAAAGGGTAGAACAGGGGAAGGAAAGAACAAGGCACACCTGGAGGAAAGCTCAAAGCAATGAAGGCGTGAGTGATGAGTGAAATCAGGCAAAGGAAGGAAAGAACACTAAACAGCAAGGTGGAAAAGGAACTATAACACTAGAAATGTCTGCTGCTTTGCATGTCTGCTGCTTTTACAACCTGTTCCATACATCTGACTTAAAGATCGATTTGATAATTACTGTGTGCGTGATTCCTATTTTATTTCCTGAACTGAAGATTCACAAGTGAAAAAAGAAAGAAAGGAAGAGGAAATTAATTTAATTTAAATTTAAATTTAAACATGAAAACAAGAATTGAATTTTTGTCCGGAGGTGTCACGTTTTAGAGCGAATGTACACACGAGACAGGAGGCCGATGGACTGGGTGGTAAGAGTCCAGGGAGAGCAGTATGATGAAGGTGTAGTGTGCACCACCAGGGATGAGCGAGGGAGCACACCGGCTAAGATGAGAACCGTTGGGCTCAACTTAGGGACCAAGCTGACAGTGGAGATTGCACAACAACAAAAACAAACTACAAGTCTTCTGGATCTGAGGTGTAAGACAATGGTAGTAACACACCAAGCAGACGGTGAAGAAAGGCTGCATGGGAGACCAGGAAGTAACCCGGGGGAACAACATTGACGACAAACTGTTGGGAGTTTTTATAGGGAACTTTGGAGATGGTGATTGGAAGATGAAGTTGTGTTGTGAGCAGAGTGGTCACTTTCATTTTTTGGGTTTTTTTGGGAGTGGATGCTATGGAATACTCCCAAACTCTCTGGGAATCCATGCTCTCTCTTCTTCTCCAAATCCAATCCAGTCAACCAGATACTCAAAGTTGTTCCGTTTGTGGAAGTTGAGAATTTCTTTATCTTTTGTCTTTGATTTGATCGAAGTGTAACAGTTGCTCTGAGGCTTCTGGAGCCGGAGAGTTCTCAGGTGTGTCTAGGTAGACATAGTGTGAGGGTGTGGACTGGGGTTTCACAATATTCAAGTGAGGTGTAGAACATTGTACAGGAGGAGGACTCAGGCACATCCCTGAATCATTATCCTGCTCAGGAGGAGCCACTGTGGCCACCATTGCTTTAAGTTGTATTTGTTTATTTCACACGGCCGCCATTTTAAGAATGAAAGAGAGGCTTGTGAAAGAAACCTTAGTAGAGGTAAACATCCATGGTATTCATGACAAACTTGAAACTGTTGCTAAGATATTTAATTATTTAAATCAAAAAGAAATGTTGAATCTGAATACATTTCAAAGCTACATCACCAGTTTAGAAACTAATGTTAAATATATTACTTTATTGGTCAGATACTTAAATCCTCAAAATGGTGGCTTTGTGAAATAAGCGAATAGCTGTCACAAACTCCGATCTGTCGCATACACCTGACTTGGCAGGATCAAGCCCGACTGTCCACAGGGAAATCTGGGATCAAGAGGTTTTGGCTTGCAGGGATATGAGAGGAAGTTCCAGAGTGTACTTTATTGTGAGTAATTCCAAGATCAAATGGATATTGGTGTCCATTACAGAATGAAAGGAGTGGATTCTGGAGTTGCTGAGTTTGGGTTGATGAGTTATAAAATGTTTTCACCTTTGGGGCATGTGTCATGCATGAGAGAGGGTTTGTGTATAACCAAACTCTAGGGGTCGTGGAGGTTATGTGGGAAGCTTGTAACCGTCTTTGTCGCTCTGTGGGTGTGAGACACTGGTAACCAATCTGCATAGGTTCAGATATTGGAAGACTGGGTGTAACTGGACCGATCTGCATGGGTTCGCTGGTTTGATCTAGGGACTCTGAAGTGGAGGCTGTGGTTATAGTAGGAGTTCTGGTCAATGTGGAGGAAGCAGTGATGCGCTGGCCAAAACCCTAAGCCCAGGGTGTCTTCCAGGTGTGCGTGAGGTTTTGGGGGTGAGTTTGTAAACCCCCGACGTAAGCCTGAAATTAAGGACTGCTCACTCCAACCACTGGAAGCTACACATAGACATAGACAAAGTAGTGCAGTTACAATGTGGTGCATTTTAAAGTGCAAACATATTAAACAAATATTAAATAGTTATGTATGTTATGAATAAAATTGTTATTTGTTGGTTTCATTTTATTAATTAATTAGCTATAAAAGTAAACAAATGGCAAACAACCAAAATAAGCATATTTTAAATTCAAACACTTGTATGAAATATTAAAATACCCGCCTGTTGAAATTAACTAATTGAGTTGTTTTTTTAAGAGCTTGGTTTATGGCTGATGTCTACATAATCATTACCCAAATTAAGTAATTAATGTCTCACGGCAATGCTTACGCTCTCCTGAACAAACAGAAGATGCTGGTCTTATCGGTTTGGACTTGGAGCTCCTGAACTCCATCAATCAAAAACTGTCTCTCCTGGATTTACTGAGGAAGGACATTGGAGAAATGAAGAGCGACCTGGAGTCCACGCAGAATCAAATAACTCTTTTACGCATGGACAACAGAACAGTTACAGGTTGAAAGGAAAATTTGATAATTTAGAAAATTTAATAAAGTGAAAGTAGCAGTTCAAATAATATTATTCAAATGCAAAACCATTTCCTGTTCTTACCACTTAAGAGCTGAAGCCCACTGCAGTCAAAACTAAGACAGCGGCCTCCAGGGAAAAAGCAAGAGTTGCAAGGAAAGGTAAATTTTTATATAGGTGTATAAATGTAATACAAAATGTTTTTTTATATTTATCTGTCTACAAAGTCTATGTTCTGACATGTTCTTTTCAACAGACCAAGAGGCGCTGATGAATGTTACTAAGACAGCAAACATCAAAGCTGGTTTGCCCTTTTATCCTTCTTTTATTTAGAGCACTCTTTAATGTTTAAAGAGAAAATAATGTGTTTTGGGGGGCATTGAATTCAGTGGAATGACATCAGTGTAGAATCAGCTGATCGTTTATGAATTTGAGCGATGTTTCTTGCTCATCACTTTTTTTTCTTCCAAATCACAGAACATGAAAGACTTAAAAACATCACTAAAGCTGTACCTACAAAGAAAGGTTAACAAAAACAAAAACACTCCAATAACCTGTGCATGATGAGCGTTTGTAGTTTTAATCCTTGTTCTATACTGTTTTGGACAGAATTTTTACTCTGTAAACACTGCACTGCCTGAACTGACAAATTATTCTCTTGGGTTTGTCCTGTTCCTTTCCCTGGGCACAGGTTTAGACTGTATTTGATGTTGCTCATTAGTATGTTGAATTAGGATTATATATTTATATACCGTATTTTTCGCCATATAAGACGCACCGTTATATAAGACACACCCAATTTTAAATGAGGAAGATCTACAAAAAAAAGATTCTGAACCAAATACTTTAGTAAAATATTTTATATCAACTGTGTAAAAGTTAACAGCAGTTTAAGAACAATTATTTGCCAAACATGTAACATGAACAGTCAGTAAACAGTAAAAATAACAAAAAAAGTCTGTAATGTTTCATATCTGCTCCTTACAATCCGTGCTATGCTAGGATCGACGAGCAGAGATGGGCGATGACGTCAGTGCGCACCGATGGCTCCGGAGTGTGATGTGAATTTTCCTATATAATACTACCATCTAGTGGTCATTTATTGAAATGTAATTTGAGAAACTTTTAAGAGCACACGTCAAACTTCAGTCCCGCCCCTTGAGGCTCGAGGTTCTTCTTCCAATGCGGATAACACGTGTGTAGGAAATACGTTGAGACTGCTCTTTACAATAAATAGCCGCATTTGCTGTGTTCTCTCTCAAACGGTCTCCAGTGTTTATTATCAATTGAGAAGGTATATATTTACCATAACAGGAGCTAGGCCGAAGCCGCGGCCTCTTTTACCCCTCTCCTATGGCCGTGACCGCCCTCCGCTCCGCGGCGCTCTGCATTCGCAGTATAAGACACACCAACTTTTCCACCTCAGTTTTGGGGAAGAAAATGTGCGTCTTATACGGCGAAAAATATGGTATTCATTTTTTACAAAGCACATTAAAACAGATTAAATGTTGACACACAGGCTTTCTTTACTTTGCTTTCTTTAATTAGTTTGCTACAGAGCTCAGGCGGGTAGTTTTGGTTTTTTTAAGATGCTGAAGTAGAAAAACACAAATGAATATTACTTCTTGTGTAAACATTTTTTTCGTTTTTGAGCTACAAGGCTAACTGCTGTGATCTAAATGGTCCGTCACTGCTGATGTCAAATATCAACCACTGCTGATATTTTTGTTCCGCTGCACCGAAGTTCTCCCCGTGCTTGCGTTGGTTTCTTCCGGGTACTCCAGTTTCCCTCACAATCCTGAAAATATGCGGTTAGGTTAATTGAATAATCAAAATTTCCATTAGAAACTCTTAGAAAGGGTAAATCTTGCTCCCCTTCTGGAGTACACGAGTAAGTCATATATATGCATTTATAAACTGTATTGAATTTTATATATATGCACATATATCCTCATATAGGTTCTTTAAATATTGGAAACTTTATGTGACCTTAAGATTTACTCGGCTTTAGTCTGCAGAGAGCGTCATGGGTTATAAAATGTTTGAGCAGCTGCATCTAAGCCTTACCTGCCCAAGTGCAATGGTATAAAGAGTATCCCCTTCCTGTTCCATCATGATGGCACACCAGTAATCAAAGCATGATCAATGAAGAGTCCTCAAGAGAAAACATTTGGGCAGAGTAGGAAGAAAGACCGGACCTCATGCAAATACAGAGTAAAAATAATGCTAAACCTTGTGGAAAGCCTTCTCTGAAAAGCTAAAGCAGTTTTAAAGATGGCTCGACTTCTTACTAAACCCTTACGATAGTGTCTTAAAGGAGATGAGCCGATACTTTGAGGAATTGTGTATTTTACTTTACCTTTCTTTTTCAGATAAAGTTGCTCCAAAAGTTAAGGTAACTTCAGAGCCCAAAGAGAAAGGTATAGTTTATATTTATAAAATATACCACAAGAACTTTTATGTGTAGTAATTTGATTTCATATTCTGCTGCTAGAAATCATCCCAAAGAAGGCCGTAGAAGAAAAGGAACCTCTGAAGAAAGGTGCTCTGGGTGATTGCCATCATTTTGGACAGACTTTAAAAGCTAGCTTTGTTTCCTTTCAGCAGCACTAACTTTTAGAAACCTAACAGCATTTATACCAAAAAAACGATCAGTTTTTAAGCTGCTGATAAGTAGATTAAAATGTCTATTTATTATGGTAAATAAATTAACGTCCAGTATTTTCATTCTTTAGAACCCAATCAAGTCTCTGAGGAAGGTACATATTCTGCTTTTTGATGTATTTCTGTTAATCTTTGCAGTAAGACACTCATGCATTTTCACTCTGATATTCACAGTAGTTGACCAAACAGAGAAAAAGGTGACTGTGGAACAAGTCAAGGGTAAGAAAAACATAATATGAATATTTAATCATTAAAAAGTCATTATTGTACCTATTATTAAATACATAAAGTGGCTTAGGATTACAGAATTTGTTTAAATCCTTTTTTGTTCTGTTATAGAAGAACCTGAGGTCCCCAAAGATATCCCAGTGGTGGAGGAGGGTATGTTTTTGTTTAGTAATCAACAATGAAATATATAACCAATACTACACCTAGAAAATAGTTACACCGTAAAAGTGGTAGAACTTAATGAAAATGAAAAAAACTGAGCTGCATCACGAATACACATTTCAGAGAATTGTCTAAACATTTCGAAAACGCTTTTGTACGCTGCATATTTTTATTTCAATTTTGCACCAGTTACACAAAAAAGAAAGTGTCACAAACAAACAGAAATCCAGAAATACCAAAAATATTAGTGTGTGTAAGCGTAAAATGTAGCAACTTTTGCAAAGAAATCCATCTATTTTATCTTCTTTGCCAACTTCTCTCTCGAACAAGCAGAACCCTACTTTGTAAAACCCAAAAGTGCAGTGGTTTGTTACAAAAAAGCTGGGTTTGTTCTCAAACCGATGTATGTTTTTGCACAATTGTGTTTCATGGAATATTGTCCCAATTATGACTCCATATTTGATCCCTTTTGACCACAGAGGATGTCCCCTACTTTCAGTGTTTCTTTGTGGACGAGGATGACACTCAGTATCCATTCTTCCCCTTTTCACCTCCGGTCTGGTGAGCTCAGCTAACCTGACGTCAAACGCCACAGCACTGCCAGTGAAAGATGGACCTGCTGTTCAATCGCAGCGAGGAACTTCACTGTAGCTCAAGAAATGGAAACAACAAGCAGGTCACGCTTTGACACAAGAAAACCTTTAGAGGTAGAAAGGAGTTGAGCGCCGACCATTTTCAGTATGTTCTGCTTACAGGTACAATATGTAAGATTGTTTTTGTTCAATATCTTTTAGTATTGCGTGAAATATCTCAAACAGACATATATTTATTTGTAAAGTTACATAGTATCTATAGCGCCAGCTCTTGGCTGACGCCCCAACACTGTTGCTTTATTTTATGCTTTATGAAGGAAATCTGATCTTATGCCATGAAATATTACATATTGTACCTTTGAAATTACACACAAATGTGAGCATTGCATTCCCGATGCTACTGACAGGAAGTAACAAAAACAGCATTTTTCCTTTCTGAACACAGTAGTGTTGATATTTAGGATATTATGATTATGTGCACTTTATATGCTAAATATATGAAGAAGTCACATGACCTCAATGTGATGGTGTGCTGATACAAAGCACCCTCTGTGTTGGCAAGTAAAATTCTTTTTGACTTCCCAGCAAACTAATCTACGTCTTGTAGGATTAAAAGCAGTTAAATCTACATCTTTTGGACATCTTTGGCTCAGTGGATGTTTGCTGGGAAAAGACAAATATTTCACTTTTTTGACTGTGCAAACTGCATACTTTTTTTACAATTATTTTTAAATTACTTTACCAAACTTTTTCATGAATCTATTACTTTGCTGAGACAGACTTTTGCATTTAGAGCTGTGTTTAAACTGTGGAATGATTATTTTACATTTGTTTAAACGTAGGGCTGCTCCATGAAGAAAAAAAATAATTACGATTATTTGGGTCATTATTGAAATCACAATTATTTTACTTTATTAAACTATGAATTCTCCTTAAAAAAGATTAGGACAGATAACACAAAAGAGATCAACAATGTAGTACTATACATTGCACTATATGTATTTCAGTAATAATAAATATATATATAATTTTTTTTTTTACTTCATATTACGTAAAATAGCCTAAATGAGCTTGCTCAAAAAAAGTGCAGCGATCAGAAACTATGGCAGGCCAAAAGGGTCACATTACGGTGTGATCTTGGGCCAGAATAACAACAACAAAAAAACGTTTGGAGACTTTTTGTGATAATTCTATTAATTGCACAGTCCTATGTAAACTTGGAAAGTAAATCTACTGAAAGCATTGAAAACCAAGATACATTGATTGTTTAAGAGCTAAATGGTTTTAAAAAGCTGCATACCACCTACTTTACATATTTTGTACATTAAAAGTTACATTTATGTACGTTTTAAGTTTAAAATGTGGTTGTTTTGCAGTCTTACATTCTTGGATCTACCTATTAAGGCTTTGTCCCTTGTGCAGCCTTCTGATTTATTCTACTATTGTCTACGAAAATTGTTTAAATGCTGTAAGATAGTTTACCTGATAAAGAATACGGTGTAAGCAGGCTCTACCTGTCTGAAACATACAGTTAGTATTCGCCTTACTGCACTTTGTGACTTTTGTTTTTAATGTTTACTCTTGAGTATGTCGCAAGGGAGCCAAACACATAGTGCGAGTGCCTTAACCAGCTATAAAACCTTAAAAAAAACTTATTGTAGGGTTTAATTTCCTATAAAGGTGCTTGCTAGGCCTAAATTGTCCACTGGGTGTCGTGGCTGATTTGAAAACAGGTTAGCTCTTTGATTCCCCTTAGAGAAGCTGACATTATCTCATAAATCTTGTGGCAAACCTGTGCTTGGTTCCCAGCAGGATTCCCGAAATATTGAGATAATCCATTATTATGAAGAAGCAAGGTTTAAGAACATGCTTATTTAGAATGTTAAAGAGCTTACACACTGCAAAGAGAGAGAACAACAAAGGAGTAAGCAGAGGAGGGAGGGAAAGAAGGAATTCCTGAGAGAAACAGCCTGCTGCATGTCTCTCCTTCAGGATAAGCTGAAAGAAGGGCTGATGGATGTCAATCAACTTCGTTTAAAAAGTCTGAACATTTCTGTTTGTGATGTAACTTCCTGTTTGGGATGCAACTTCCTGGTTTATCTCAGAAATGTTTCAGTTTCAATATAAAACAATATTATCAAATGAAATTGAGTCCTGGATTTAAGACACAATTTAAAAATGGAATATCAAGCAGACTGTCAAATTTGGAGTGGTAAAGAATTCCACAATTTAGGTCTAGCAATGGAGATATTGCGTTCCCCTTTGAGCTTCCTTTAGGATCAGCTGACCTAAGGCACGATGATGAGGCACATACAGAATCTTAAAATGAACTCTAAAATGCACATGCAGGCAGTCAGTGAAGGGAAGCCAGGATAGGGGTGATGTGGTCACTCTTTCGCACATGGCAATCAAGAGGTTATTTTGTCTCTATTTATAAAATGTGCTTGACATCCCAGTACGACGTAGAATGAAAGCTGAAATCTGAGGATAGCCACCAGGTTTCTGACATCCTTGGTGACTGTTGTTAGGGCTCGAGCACCAGAGGTGCGTGTAACCCTAATGTAATTGCTCAAGATATTATTGTTTCGTTGCTTTCTGCACATTTTTGAGGACCTAAGCATGCTCAAAAACATCGAAAGCATGCTCAGAAACAAATTTTGTACACACTCCAGAACTGGTGAAAATGTATGTCTGATTGGGGTTGAAAAGTGGGTGTACTCTATAGTGCCACCTAACGCGTTTCTGCATACAGTGTGCTAAAAGTGTGTAGTAAACGAATGACATCGGCACATTTTCAAAATCAACAGGAAGTCAGCAATTTCACCAGAAACACATTTGTTTGTGTCGTTCTTTAGCAAACTCTCCTAGAGATTTTATCTGTTCATCTCCAAACTCCACAAGTCTTATCTGAAGACATATGGGATGTTAAGTTGCAAAGCTTTTTTGACCTTGTTAAGCTATGTATTATGCACAGCAACGTTCAAAATTTTGCTGTAAAGTTGAAGTTGCAAGTAACTCAGCCATGTGAACAGACCATGTCTGAACACATCTACAACATAAATTAATAGCTATAGCACAACCAGCTGGCCACAGGAAACACAACATTGAAAAGGTATTAATTTTTTACCAATTTTGACAAGAATATTGACAAAACAATGACAGAAAAATATTCTCTTGATGTTTTCATAATTTAATTTGCCTTTTCTTTTATCATTTTATCAATTCTCGCTTGACTACCACTAAATTAGAATTGGTCATAGAGCAGCAAAATGGCCAAAGAGGGCTCATGGGGTTAGAGGTGTAAGAGCCCTTCGATCGCTGCTTGCAGCTTTATTTATTTATATTTAATTAAGCTAAAATCTTTTCCTGTGATTTTATAGATAGATGAGTAATGAACTGGTTGTATTAACCGCCGCTGAAGGCGTGTTTGGGCACATTGTTATGATGATTGTATGGCACTGCGTCTGATTTAATTAGTCAGTGCCTTTAATGAGAACTCAGCTGTTTACAGTAGGATGCTGTGAGCATAAACCTAGAGCAAGTGGATAGGGGTGGTACAATACACTCTGCTCACAGTACGATGCTTAATATTTTATTACATCATGATACAAAATGCATCACTGTATTTGTAACATCCATCCACTAGGGGGCATTGCTAATGTTTGTATTAAGATGTCTCTGAGTGATGGAGAGAGCTTGGTTTATAATGTCGCTACTGTTTCTGAGTAAAAGTGTCAGTAAAAGATAACCATCTCTTATCAATGCAAAGAAGTTGCAGAAGTGACTAAAAGCAGCTTCTAGACGATTAATCCGAGCCACTCCACGATACGTGTTGTGGCCCTTATGAATTACAACATTTTGTGCCACGATTTACTGTAACACCCCTACAGTTAGATGCTCAGATGTTCTGTATGGGTTAAGCTTGACGCTCTTTAATAGATGCTGTCGCTGTCTTATGTCTGTACATTGTCATCTGATGTTTGTACAGTGAACAAATAATTACTCTATTAATCTTTTTTGCGGTAGATTTTACTAATGTGATTGTGAGGTTGTTGTGTTTCCATTAATTATCTTGATGTTTAAATATTGGTGTTTTCTTTTATTTAGAAACCAATGTACGCAGTTCTGTATTAGTGTAAAATGTGTTTAACTTGTTGCTCATAGAAACAGTAAAGGTCTTGCAAGAAGCTTAGAGCGAATGCATCTAGACCATGTTTACCAAGGGTTTGTGTCATTTGAGTTATAGACATTAATTGTTGTGGTTATATTTCAATGTCTTGTGCATGGGTTTGTGGTTACGCTCTTAAAATGCAAGGGTTGAGTGGATTTTAGTTATTGTGCATATCTCTGAAGTGCTGAAGACACGTTTTCTGTGGATTAGTGAATGAATAATTTGGGGATTTAGTAATACAACTTTAATGCATCTGTAAATGCTACAAAATCCAAACGACTTTAAAATTCTGATTATGAATTAAATGTTTGCTATTATGAGAAAATATCTGGAAATTCTCATTTTTGCTATTTATTTTGCAGAGCATTTTCGCATTGTTCCTTTAAATCATCCATCACCAGTAGATGGCAATGTTGTAATATATTGCAAAAGCTTGGAAGCAGTCTCTTAGTTAAAAACTTTTTGTAAAATCAGTTACATTTGTTATTAATATTTAACCTTGCATAATTTAGCTATGGTGAAAACAATAAACATTAAATAATTATATTCATGATTAAATCTGCTGTAATTCTTCAATGTGACAGTAGCTGCCAACTGTGGCAAATGTGACCGGCGTTGGTATGCACACCCTGCTTCGTGCTATTCAGGGTTTCACCAAGACTGCTATTCAAGCATCCCACACAAACATCTCCGACTGCGCCAACCCTAAAATTCACTTGAGGATTTGAGGAACAAGTCTCACACATTCTTATCAAATGCAGTCACTGCTTTAGCCTTGGAAAAAAACAACATTCAGTCATTTCATATACACATATATATATATATATATATATATATATATATATATATATATATAT
>SRMA01025987.1:10106-192370 GCA_007224835.1 Danionella cerebrum
CATCCAACTCACTCCAAAATCTCTCCTTCTCTTCCACCTTGCAGCCTACTTGTGGAGCATAACCACTCACTACATTCAACATCACCCCTTCAATTTCTAACTTCAAACTGATCACCCTGTCTGACACTCTTTTCACCTCTAAAACATTCTTCACAAACTTCTCCTTCAGGATCACTCCTACCCCATTTCTCTTCCTATCCACACCATAGTAAAACAGTTTGTATCCCCTCCAATACTACGCGCTTTGCTACCCTTCCACCTGGTCTCCTGCACGCACAGAATATCTACCTTCCTTCTCTCCATCATGTCCGCCAGCTCCCTACCCTTCCCTGTCATTGTACCAACGTTAAGAGTCCCTATTCTCAGATCTACACTCCTGCCTTTCCTGTTCTCTTTCTGTCGACGAATCCTTCTCCCTCCTCTCCTTCTTCGACAAACAGTAGTCCAATTTCCACCGGCACCCTGTAAGTCAACAGCACCGGAGGCGGTCGTTGTTAACCCGGGCCTCGACCGATCCGGTATGGAAATCGATTTGGTGACTCGCATATTTGGTTTTGGCATCTTTTACGCTGGATGCCCTTCCTGACGCAACCCTCTCTATTTATCCGGGCTTGGGACCGGCACAGAAGTCACTGGCTTGCAACCCCTGTGGCTAGATTGCAATAACATTTAAAATAATGACCTACAAATCATACAGTATGACTCTCTGTATGTATTTAACTTCAGTCTCTCCCAATCCCTGCAAGGAAGGAAACTTGAAAAAAGATATGTGAGCCACTGTAGAGTTGGATTCCCAAACACGAATAGCTTCTGTCTGTTGCTGTTTATTTCAGAGATTAAATTTCAGTGTGGATCTAGACAGTATTACTGAATGCATAGCTTTATGTTCATTTGTTTCTTAACAGACTGGAGTTAGGAGGACGCTTTGTTACTGTGGTAGATGACTGTAGGAAACATTTCTTTTGTATTGAAGAGTATTATTTTGGTGCCTGTTTTAGTAGCTTTACCCAAGAGCCTTACAGAAACAGAGTTGGTGAGATCACCGCGGAATTCTACATTTATCACTGTTTGCATAAATAAAGAAAGCGCTGTGACACTCCTGAGTGTTTTTTTTCTGTGAACATACACAGGTTTATTGCTGCTCATTGATTCTCATGACGTTGTTTGAAACTATTAATTTGTTCAGTAATGTACATCCACAATCATGGAATTTAATGGCTAGGAGAATGCCAGGAAAAAAAGAACATAATATTCAGAAATGTACTGTCGAAACGATCACCGCTCATCAAAGTGACTGAATTCAGATGCAAGCGTCTCGGCATCTAGAATAGGACTCGGTGAACTCCAGCAATGCTTACAGTTATGATTGTTGTTGAGCCTGCTCTACGTTCTAATGAATGCTTCAGATTACAAAGAGATTTAGACAATTCCATCCTCCCTGGTCTAGACAATGTGCCTTTGAGATGAATTAGAGCGGAGCAGTGACTGCAAGCCAGGCCTTAAACGATGATTAAACTAAAGGACTTTAAACGCCTATTTATCTGTTCAGTACACAAACCAAGTACTTGAGTTAAACAAGGTCAAATATTACTCCAGTCAAAGTAAGGTACATCACAAGGCTCTGCAACCCAGAGTATTCTGTAATTCTTGTTTGATTTAAGCTTAGTAATTAAAATAACGATATTTAAATTTTTTCCTGTGGTTCTTCCCCTCAAACCAACTTGCACAAAGAGATAAAGCGAAGCAGAATATTTCAACAAATACACTACCATTTTTGTCAAGTCTCTTGCTTAAACAATATGTGAAAAGACTTTGACTCATAAGAAGTTGGCACTTTCCTTTAGAACCAAATGAAATAACACGATTTCAGAGCAATTTAAGGTTTATTTTTAACATAGATTCAAGTTTAATAAAAACCTTTTTAATGTCTAAACTATTAGACACAGATTCACAAGTTTTCTTTTAACATATTGTACCTAAATGTCTGTGTGTGTGAATATAACCTGGTTATATCAGGTACAATGGGAAGTTTTTAATCCATCATTCGTCTTAAAAACACTACTTTTGAACTGATTCCACCAAGCAGCAACCGAATGCAAAGGTGTGTAAAGACAGAAAAATGATTAAATTACTCGCTTTACATTTAAAAAGCTGCATGGTAATATGGAAGCCATTTTGTTATCTCCAGGGGAGTGTGCTCCAGGTGTGGTGTTTCCTCAGAAGTAAGTAAATTTATGTATTTATTTATTTATTTATTTTCCCCATGGACCAGTTTGCATTAATTACATCAAGCCAGGAGGGTGTTTAAAGAAAGGGGGTAGTGAATGAGAGATGTAGGTGAGGGGAAAAGATTTAGGAGTGGGAAGAATACCTACCTGAACATATACAAGTTTGCTCCTTTGCTTTTATATAATTCTCAATATACAGTGAGGGTAATAAGTATTTAAACACCCTGCTATTTTGCAAGTTCTCTCACTTAGAAATCATAGAGGGGTCTGATACTTTCAGCGTAGTTGCACGTCCACTGTGAGAGACATGATCTAAAAAGAAAAATCCAGAAATCACGATGTATAATTTTTTTAACTACCACTGTAGCTACAAAAGACTTTTGAACTTTCTCAGTTAATTATCCACAACCCCAGATTCAATATAATTAAAACATGAAAGGCTCAAAGTCAAAGAACTTTGCAACATCGAGGAGCTGTAAAAGAGAAGGATTAAGGAACGTTGGGGGAGTTCTCTTTACAACAGAAACACAAATCAAGTTTAATAAATACTCAATGCATTTTCTGCACATTCCTTTTAAAAAGGGGGATATCAGATGCCCATCTCTCACAAGCAGATCTGATTCTTTAGGAAATCATGAAAGGTCTGCAACATACCACTATCTTTGTGGTTAAGTAAAAGAACTCCCTTTCTACCGCACAACTCTGTTGAAAAAAATCTTGTTTAAGAGCATTTGTCTTGAAATAATCCTGAGTTACGGCTGACCCCACCCCCTTCCACCTGTCCTCTGTGAGCTGTTGGTAAATATTTCTTTTTACATCCAACATTGGCTCACCACCACTGGATAACCGAGATAATTGTTGTGCTTCATATTCAAAACATTGTAAGCCTGTGTTTTGGCCTTTATATAGACCACAAAGTGGTCCAGGAGACCAATCATCCTCGCTTGCTTGGACATGTCCACTTTTTACGTCCAGTCCAGGGCGTCCGGGTGGGTTTTATAAATTCACAAAAATGTCCGGCGTTCACTCTTTTCACAGGACCATTACGCGTTTACGCATGTGGGCGTGTCTGCTCCTCGCAGGATGAACTAAAGATGAAGCATATTTTTTTTGTTTGTTAAGATACTATCTTTCTGAGACTCTTCTAATATTTCTCTTGTAAAAATAATTAAGAGACATTTTGTTGAAGCTGGATTTTCTAACAGAAGAGTTCGTATTTACAACATAATTTCATATTATTTATTTATTTGAAAAGAGACAATTTCATTTTATTACTTAAGTTAATTTTGCACCATTGAAGCATAATAAAGCATGTTCATCATTATCCTCTGAGAAACCTGTCTGAATTTGTGTCTCGAGGCTGCGCTGATTGTCCTCTTTTTTGGAAATCATGCACTGACGTTATTTCTCACCTCCCTTCTTTACCGTGTCCACACACACTTGAACAATAATTTTCCCATGATGCATTTCAAACAATGCAATCTGAGAATGTGTTATCTTTAAAGGACAGATTTGTTGAACTCAACAAAAGTGATGGATTTTGATCAATAAAGGGAATTAATTAAGCACCAAATGCCTGAGGTTTCATTTAATCACATTCTGTGTTTGGTGGGGGTGGCGGTGGTAATAACACCATCCTCGTTTTGTAGCTGATGAAAACTCTGAGCAGCTCCTGTATAGACAATATAAACAAATCCTCTTTAAAGGGTTCGCCATCCTTTTTAAGCCACATGTGGTCAGAAAACCGTGTAGCTGTCTCCATATCCCGCCTCCTTTAAATACCGCTCAACATTGATTGGCTCCGGCACACGGAGGACGCTGCTGTCATTGGCACTCCTCTCTCCTGATTGGAGCTTACGTCTGATCTCAGCCAAGGAGGGCCGGTCCTGTTCTTTCCACTGACAGCAGGATTTGATGAGTGAGTGTCTGAAAACAGAAACAGTCTTTGTTTGGCAAAAGATGTCAATTTGTATTCGTAGGTTTACAAATGAAAGGTAAGCTTTGCTTTTCCTACATAACTATTTATCAACCGCCACATTTTACCTTTGTATTTGGTATTTAAGATTCGTCACTGAATGATTGTAAATTAACAGAGAATTGCTTATTAAAATAGATTAAAATAGATTTTTACACAATACCAGCCAGTGTGCTTTGTCTTTGTTTGGGGGCTGGTGGATTTTCTGGGTTCAGTAGGTGTTACTTGATTTACAATCTTCTGTTATCTGATCATGCTCTGAACTGACCACCACTCTGCCCCAAAGTGTGTAAGATACAAACAAAGAATGTTTTGGTTTGTTGAAAAATTCTTGCTTTAGGTTTAAGTATTATTTGTCCATCTTTGAATATTGAGATATATATATATGTATAACTATCCTATGCACACTTATGTATCTTCTGTAAATAAAGATGTAAAAATGGCATCGACTGTAATGCTCAGAATGTGTATTTACAATGAGTTGGAACAGTTGTGGGGTTTCTTAATGGGCTTCACTCTCTGGTGATGCTGTAGAAGTTCCTTCACAGGGATTTCCGCAAAAGGCACCTCGCCTGACAATGACATAGAATTTGGTGAACAAACTGTGGCAAACATATACAATATGGTCATTAGCAAAAACAAGTACCAGACTCACCAAGAGTGACCATTTCATAAAGCAGCAACCCAAATGACCAACTGCAAAGAAGAGCAGAAAGGTGAATGTTCGAGGTGAACGTTTTTGTTCATTTAAACACTGTTGCTTACACTTACATGTCGCTGTTAGGGGTGCAAGGTTTCTTTGTAAGTAATTCAGGAGCCTGCCATTTTTTTCTTCCAGGATCTTCAGCTTTATTGACATTTCCTGACGTCCTTTCATACAAGTCGTCCAAACCCCAGAGTTTAGCTGTGCACATGCTGCTGACAAGCACATTGCGAGCTCTGATGTTGCAATGGACAAGATCTTTGCCATGAAGGAACTCCTACAGAGGATGAAGCAATGTGACGGGAAGATAATCCATACGCCATGCGGAGAAGTTTATGGGTTTCTGATTCACATTTTTATCAAGCAATGCCAAATGATAAGCGATGTGCTCACCAGTGCAGATGCCACGTGTGAAGCCATGGTGTAGATCTTTTTCTCAGTCATCTGACACATGCCGTCCGGTCCAACAGTATCCTGTTTAAAAAATGTTTAAACATCTGGGAAATCTTTGTAAATGTGATTCTTGTGGAATTCTGGAAGAAAATACTCCGAAGTCTTAATTTTAGCAACGTGGTAACACGCCCATCGATGATGAGGGAGGAAGAGCTCCTTTTTCTGTACCTCACTTCTCTTGCTGAAGCATCTGCTCTATCTATTCCCCTCTAATATTGTAACAAACAAAAAAGTCAGCAGAAAATAAGTTCACCAGTCTTTCTGTTTCACCAGTCCTTCAGCACTTCGACTGGAGCTTTTCTGAAAATCTAATCATTTTCTTTCGTCTACCTGTTTGAACTTTCCATGAAACAGTTCAGCAAGTTTGGCTTTAAGACCCATATTTTGCATAAACACAAGTATGAAATAACACAACACCAATCATACAAATCAGAATGTATGAAAAACTTTGAATTGTTTTCAGTTTGATGTTGTGATGTTTGATGACAGAAATCTTGTAGCTCATCTATTTCATAGAACCTCCTGCCACCAACCTGAATTTTGAATAATCAACAGGTGTTAAAATTACTTCACACGGAAAGCTAAAACCCTCCCACATTATGTTTAATGCACTGAAATAAATTAGTTTCACTAAAAAAGATGCATGATTTAAATCACAGAAGGGTCAAATTTTGTCGTATATATTGTGACAGAGGTCTATCCCATTCACCGCTGCCCTGGCATAAACGAAGAACACCTGCAGCATGTCAATCACCCGCAACTCTCCGGCCTCTCTCTCTCTTTCTCTCTCTTTCTCTCTCTCTCTCTGTCTCTCTCTGTCTCTGTGTCTGTCTGTCTGTCTGTCTCCCTTTCCTCCAGACAGCGACTAAAGCCCGGGAACCACACCCAGCCTTCCTCCCAGTACCACAGGAAGCCTGACACCCTACCACGAGCTGAAGAGTGACTGGGAAGACCATTGAAGAGGCACAGACGGTTGGAGCAGACAACAACACAGTATTTTTTTTTCTTGTGATCTGGCGAATAAATCCACCCTCCGGGGAAATTTTCAGTTTAAACCTTGTTGTGTGATCCCTCCCCTGCGACAATATACACTACTGGAACCGAGTTACTCCAAATACAAAAAATATGTCAGCAAATTAAGTGGTGGTGCTGTGAGATCCACATTTATCTTGTTTGACTTCCAGGACCTTGAAGGACTGCATCCATGTGATTTTGCAAGGCTGCGTTCAATTTATAGTTGAAGTCATCAGGAATAGCAAAGAAAGCAGTCTTGCAATCCTCCCAGAGTTCTTCTTCTTTAGTTTCATTTTCCTCTTTCTACCTCCCACAGACAAGCTCAATGATGTTTACATCTGGAGACTGAGCTGGTCAATCCTGGAGCATCTTCATCTTCTTTGCCTTCAGAAACTTTGAGGTGGAGATGGAAGTATGCAATGGAGCACCATCCTGCTGCAGAGTTTGCCCTCTTTTATGGTTGGGAATATAGGAGGTAGCTAAGATTTCTTGGTGTTTTAGACTATTGATGTTGCCTTCCACCCTGCAGTACACCCCCATACTGGATGTGACCCCAGACCATGATTTTTATGCCACCACAATTCACAGTTTTCAGGGTGAAACTCAGCTCTATGTAGCAGTTCACTGATCCATTATTGGTCACAGGTTACGCTCATATAACAAGGCGACAGTAAATGTAGCATTTCCTTTAGAAATCTACATCCCAAATTGAAAGGTCCAGTGTAAATTCCAAGGTAAACACAGGCATCCACTGTGAACTCTAGAGCACTTCCACCTCCATGTTTTCCACCCCCATTGTCTCTGCGGCCGTTCGGAGCTGTGGCTGTAAGGTGTCTGGTGCCTGTCGCTGCGGAAATCACTGAACCTGGTGATGGACCCCGGAGGTAAGGGATATCGTCAAGCTGAAGAATCCTGGTTGGCTTGTGGGACCCGGGCGCCGCTGACTGGTACCTCTGTATTGGGGTACGGTTCAGGGACAGTACCTCTGGATTGGCAGACCAGGGTGGTGGTCCCTCTTCTCAAGAAGTTGGACCGGAGGGTGTGTTCCAACTACAGGGGATCACACTCCTCAGCCTCCCCGGGAAGCTCTATGTCAGGGTACTGGAGAAGAGAGTTTGGCCGATAGTCGAACCTCGGATGCGGGTTCCAACCTAATCATGGAATGCACCTGCATCAGTCCGTTGTGGTGGAGAGGGAGCTGAGGTGAAAGGTGAAGCTCTCAATTTACTGGTCGATCTATGGTCATGACCGAAAGGACAGGATCCCGAATACAAGTGGCCGGTTTCCTCCGCAGGGTGGACGGGCACTTCTTTAGTGATAGGGTGAGGAGCTCTGTCACCCGAGATGAGCTCAGAGTAGAGATGACCTCTATGAACTCTTGCCCTGTGGCCGCAGCTTCAGAGCCACAACTACCAGGACAACACACCACAAACACACAGCTTCTTCCCCCAAGCCATCAAAACTCTGAACCTGCACTTTGACCTTTGAACACTTAATCCGCACACTTAATGCTTAAATGTTCCTTTTATTCAACACTGCACCTGCACTTTGCTTAATTTACTGGTTTAATGTTGGCACTTTAAGTTGTAACTTGTTGTTTGTTTTGTTCTGTTGTGTACTCCCATGTGCCAAAACAATTTCCTTGTGTGTGCTCTCACACACAGACACTTGGCAATAAAGCTCATTCTGATCTTCACCTCACTTTTGCCTGGTTGTTTTCTGACTTTGTTCCTAGGGGATCCAATCTGCATCAGGGCTTCCTTTTGTTAAGGCCTCACATGGCTGAAGTTAGAAAGGGGACGGATAAAAGCTCTCACCTGTCTACATCTCCACAGGAATCCCAGCAGATCTCTGTTCTCCATCTCTTCAATAACAGTGATGAGAGGAGCCCGGAGGGAGATAACTCCCAGAAGCTCCGGTAGGAAGGGATGAGGTCCTATCTTCGAGAGGAAGGCAGCGAAGCCCAAGAATGTCTGACTTTCCTGGCCACTGGCGGAGTCTGAGCACATGAAGAAAAAGATAAAGTCGGGTCGAAGATCTCAGATTAAGTGAAACCCAGAAAGCACATGCTCACCTTTAAGCACTCGCAGAACCACATTTCTGTTTTCCATGCGAGCCCTATAGAGAGAAACTGTGCTGTCTGATTTCAGAGAATAGGAAGCGGGGAGAGGAGACACTCCGTTAAAGTTCTCTGGGAGTCTCTGTCGTGGAAGCTCCCTCGGCTTCACGAAAGCTGAAGCACCAAAGGATCCTCTACCATCCGTAAAGGCCACACTGTTTGCATCAAAGGAGACTCGGTCGAGCCTGTAAGAGTCTTGAATCGGTGACACTGGGTTGAATGTCATGTAAGATGTTGTGTCCAGCGCTATGGGCTCTCCTTCCAGAGCATTCAGACCCAGTGGAGCTGCACAGAGACGGGAGTAGGGGGAGAGAAAACTTGTTAGAAAAATATAAGAAACTATGAGTTTTAAAATGTTTTCTTCAGATACGGTTCACTGTTTTTATGAAAACTATGCAAAACAATAAAATGAAACAACACAAAATCAAGTTCAAAAACGTCTAAATGCAAACAGCTCATACTGTTCCAAATGTGCCTACAGGAGGAGCTGCTCAGCTGACCCAAGACATGGGGTGTAGTGGTAGAGGACAAATGAAGAGAGGATCAAACTGGAGTGATGTGCTCGTACCTGTGTAAGATCCAGGAGTCACTCACTCTAAAAATGCTCTAAAGTAATCCAGGAATTCTTTCTCTTAAGGTAGATGCTAGATCCAGCTCAGGGCCAATTTTAAAACCCACGTTCACCATCTTAGGTTATAAATATGATGTTCTGAAGAAGCACCAGCACATTGCGGCCCAAACACATCAGATGCCACATTTCTCTGTTAATGAGCTTTTACATTTGGCAATCTTTGGCATAACGGTGAAAAGCAATGGGGCGACAAGAGGGTTGACGGTTCAAACCCCACCAGGTCCATTCCGTCATTGTGGCCTTGGGCAAGCCACTTTACCCGCACTGCCTTGTATGGATGGGTGTGACTGGTGGGGTGTGTTTGGTGGTGGGTAGGAGGCCGTAGGCTTGAAAGGGGAGCATGTTCTCTCAGACTGCCCCAGGGCAGGTGAGGGCTACTAATGTAGCTCATCACCACCAGTGTGTGAATGCTCTGAAAATTGTAAAGTGTCTGTTTGAAGGCATTATTATTATTATTATTATTATTATTATTATTATTATTATTATTATTATTATTATTATTATTATTATTATTATTATTATAATTAGGAGTAGTATTAGTGTTATACCATAATTTCATGATCAACTGAACCGAGAGGAAGCAAACCGATCACAAGATGACGGTTTCCACGGTGTGATGAAAAGTCTGCTATTAGGGTAAGTCCTAAACCATCTTTATGCCAGCGCAGCAGTAAAAATGTGAAATAAAAACATCATGGTCAACAGTATGAAATGCACTGTAAGAATGTAAGAAGCACAAGATACAACATTATTAAAAGCTCTTTCCAGATTGGAAAATCTCTGGTAAACCATTTTCATTCAAGTAGCTCTTATATGATTTTCCATTCTAGAAACAGCGCCAATGTAATTGGGATTATATATTCTAGCTCTTCTTAGAAATCAGATAAGCTTTTGTATTTCTTTCAAAATTAAAATCCACCTCTAGCTTTATTCATACGTTTACACACCCTGGCAAAATTGTAGATTTCTTGGCTATTTTTCAGAAATAATGAATGACAACACAAAATCATTTCCCCAGTCATTTATTGTCAAACAACTGTGTTTTCTCTTTATAATTTTAAAATGACAAATGTGTCATATTTTCTGAAAAATAGCCACGAAATCAGATAATTTCTGAGCACAACTGTATGATGTAGATTTACAAAAAGTAACGTTATGAATATGATTTTACTATTTCTTTCACCTTACTCTGCATGCATGTTGTGCCAGATTTATGACCTGATCTCTTGTTGATAATCATTTGCATAATTTGGATTGTTAATGTTTGGAGTTGATGATTCAACACAGATGCTATCACACTGGTCAGTGTTACATGTACACAGATCTTTGGAGAATGGATTGCTACCAGACCCCGCCCAAACACTACAAGACTGCACCCAAACACAATCCTCACTGTGAAATAAGCAAGTAACACGAGTGAAAAACGACCCTCTTTATCGCCTTGCTCACTGAAACCGAATCACTGTCCACTCCTCCTAATGAAATTCAATGAATAAACTGAATAAATGACTGCAAGCTTCATTTTGCTCATGAATAAAATGTGGCATGTCCTTTTTCCATTAAAATGATGTAATGGTGTAAAGTACAATAATGTTCATAGAGTGTTGGAACTGTACAATTTGCTGTACAAAAGGTTTTTTTGACTGGAACTAATACGTCATGCCCAGTTCCTGAAAAACAACCACCACTTTCCCCCCACCACACTAAACAGATATAAGAACCATTCTTATGGGTTTCCTTCAATTGTTTGATCTGCTGGGCGAATACCATCATCCACTTTTTTAAAGATCTTGTTACTGTACAATGTTAACCCTTTGCCTTTCTCTCAGAATCTGTCTTTCAAAAGAACAGTGCAGTTGAGTAAACAAATGACTGAGGAAACATGTTTTAGGTGTTAAAATGTAAAGTTTTGAGCAGACACGACTACAGGAGATTAAAAGGCACAGTCCTAAAATACACGTCATGTGTTGTTTCAATCTCGTTCGTGACATTTCTTTTGGCACTAACCATCAATTCCTTGCAGATTTCTCCTAGTCCTGGTCGCTCGAATGGATGTGGGTTGAATGCGATCCACTTTCTCAGGACAGAATCTCAGCAGCAGAATGAACACCAGCGTCACCAAAAAAGTCATCAAAAATAGCACAGGCACGATGATCACCTCCTGCTCATACACGCGGATCTCTGACGGAGCAGATCACACGGTGAGATTATTACAATCGTGCTCAGTAGAGATTTCTCAATGAGACAAATACATTTGTGTCACAATTTACTTTCACTCACCACACAGTGTGTCTCCATTTTTACATTCTGAAAAGGCAGAACTGGAAGTGGCCGCCATCCTGATTGCTGACAGAATCCAAAAGGTTGAGTTACTGTTAGAGTAATCTTCTAGATGTTGCATAGAGAATATTATCTAAACAGAGTAATGTGCATCTATTGACCATGAGGATGGATGTACGGAGAGATGGATGGGACAGAGGGAATAATTCCAGTGAGGGAATGACTCCATTGTGATTTTAAACTATTTTTTTTTTAGAGAAAAGACACAATCCAGAAATTTAAATTATAGGTTTATTTCATCAGTGAATCTCCAATCTCCATTGCTCTGGGTATCAATGGAAGATCCCACCTGATGGAGTTTCAATAACGATCGGAGCAGTTAAGAACTAACCCACAACTACACGAAAGGTCCATATCAATGCACCAAAACAACTGGTAAAGGTGCTGTGAAGAACTGAAACACTGCTGTATTCTGCTCAAGAGAGCAGGCCCCTGTAAACTTTAACAAAGAACATCTGAATTATTCAGTGGAGAACTGGGTGAAATTGAGACTAAAATCAAGCTAATTGGCATCAACTCAACTCGCTGTGTTTGGAGGAAGAGAAATGTTGTCAAAAACCCAAAAACACCACCCTCACCATGGGAACATGCTGCGAGGGTGTCACGAGAACCCAAGACTGCTAGCACCATTATCCCATTTGCTCACAAGAAAAAAAAATTGTTGTGATCAAAAATAAATTACTATTGTTATATGTATTGCTCTGCGATGGACTGGCGACCTGTCCGGGGTGTACCCGCCTCTCGCCCAATGTGCCTGGAAACACCCGTGACCCCAAAAAGGAAATAAGTGGGATGGAAAATGACTGAATGATTGTTATATGCATTTATCTGCGCGTATACTAGAATATTTTAAATGACAGACTTCTATAAATACGAGCTGAATCCAGCTTTCCATTAACGCTTCATGGTCCACCTTAAAAAGACACAACACTTCCGACAAAGTCCTACTCTGTTGTGTTCATGCTACTAAAGCTATTGTGTGTTTTCTGGTTGACGACAGGTTTATTGTTTAATATTCATAATAATACTCAGTCTGTTCATATTTGTTAATAAATGAGAAATGTAATTATGGTTTCAATTATGGAATCTGTTAACATCAAGGTTAAGGTGTGCTTTGAGGTTCAATGTCACGTTCTCTAGTGGACGCATTCAAAAACTCTTTACAGTTTTAAAGTAATTATTACTGACTGTCGAAATGCAGAATTGAAGAATATTTTTATTGTGGTATTTTTGAGCTATTTCATCTGGAACTTGGATTTTTTGGGGGGGGGGTGCATTTAGTGTAGGGAACTCTGAAGATCCATTTCTCATGTTCTCATACTTGTTTTAGGAGGTATTTGTCAAAATACAAAATGTATAACAATATTATCCAGTAGTAGTTATTCCACCCTACACTTGGCTTTTATGGAGAAAAAAAAATGCATTATGGGATAGTCTGTGTTAGGCGCATTTTGGGGGGCAAATCACATTTCCGCCTCGGGCACCAAATTGGCAAGCAGCGGCCTCTCACTGTTGAAATAAATGTAAATATTGAATGTAAATGTCGAATGAGGGTCACAAATGAAACTCTGTATGATCTCTTGTTTCATCTTGCACACAGTGGAACATGAGAAGACCTCGTTTGAGAGCAAATAGTGGAGCACACCCAATCTTCCACTTTCTAATCTACACGTACATTTCATTTGCCACGGTATCTGTGTGCTCATGCTTGCGCCCGTCATCAGAAATAAATGCAACGGTAGCCTTTTAGAAACACGTTTAAAATAAAAGGCTAGTTTCCAACACAAACACGGAAGAGTTTCTTTTATTTGGGTTTTCGTGCTCAACCTGTTTTTCAGCATTTTTTCTGTACCGGAGATCACACTGTGACACGTCAATGCACCGCGAGCTAAATGTAATGTACAACATTCTTTTTTTTAAAGAATGTTTCTAATTTTACACAGCATCATAGAAATGAAGCAAACTATATTGTATGGCTGCTTTTTTTTGTAATGTATTTTACCCCTGCTTTAATTTTATGCCTCATTTTATTTTGACTATCGTCTTGTTGTAAGCGGTCCTTGAAAAGGATTAAAGTAAATAAAATAAAATATTTTTTTTTTATAATGGTTACTGCTTTTATTCAAGAATCAATGGATGTAAGCACTGGACAGAATTAATGCTCTCTTAACAACGATAATAATTATTTTATGTACTTTTGAATGGCAAAATTATATTCTGGGGCATCACATCCCAACACAATGTTTAGTTAATCTCTTTCAAAAACCAAACATCCACCTGTAATTTATTGATATTACACTGTAATATTAAATCACTATATTTATCATCCTTATTTGGACAAATACAACACTTTCTGTGATCAATAAGCTTCAAAGTACTTCACAATAAAAGATTTAAATGAAAATACATGGCCGCTGTGATTACTTGAGCAGTAGAGCTCTTACCTGGACACTGGATGCTCTTTTTTTCATTCAGATTTTCAGGATTTCCATGAGCTTCAGGTTATCTTTTCCTCAGATGAGGAAAAAAAAATATCAGAAACGTATTTCCTTGTTGTACAGCATCATTGGTCACTCGTGGTAGTGCTTGGTTCCAGTGATCTGCGGTGTACTGATGGCAAGTGTAGCTTGTGTTTGTGCAGGCCACACCTCTGATGGTTCCTCAACTCCACCCTCTCCACCTGTGCTGTGCCCTGTAGATAGAGCGGCCTAATAATAGCTGGTCAAGTCCTACTATCCTATAGTAATTGTAGCAGGTCATTTCCTGTACACAAGTTACATTTTCTTTTAGACTTTAATCCGGTCAGGAGGAAATCAGTCAGTGATGAGGCGTGTGGCTTCTTCCTGGGATCCAAACAATATGAAACTTGATTATCCAGCTTCTCAAGGAGGCTCAGGCACTTTCTATTAAACAGAGTTAATCTGGACCTACAGGTTTACCGGTCTTGCAGCTGATTTAACCTCTTTGTTGCCATTGCTTGTGTGTTTTAAAATCGGACTGAAGGATTACAAATGTGGAGCTGCCAAAGCACATATCAGCGATCCTTATGTTTATATTTCAATGTACATCACCAAGTTTGCAAGATGTTTATTTACTAAAAATGGATCTATAAAAATGACTCAGCTGCATTTTTTATTTGCTAAATTTACTTTTACATTACAAGAAACAATAAAAAAGGTGTACTTCATGTATTTTCATTAAACAGACAAAAAAATCCAGTGGTACCCCGAGATACAAAATGAATCCGTTCCAGGGTGGCGTTCGTATCTCGATCCTTTCGTATCTCGAAGCACGCTTTACATGTAAAATGCATAATTCGTGCAACAACTCTGAGAAACAACAGTATAAGTTGATAAAAAAATGGAAAACCACACAAAAATCAAGTGACGTTTCTTCAATCCTTAAATCTACACATTGTTAATGTTATAAATGATAATAAAACTGAATAAAACCCGTTTCAAGGTTTCCAGTACACCAACATGGTGCTTGCAGGACAGACAGTGTACATTGTAATGCTCTGCCCTGGCGCACTCTGGGATACGTGATCATTCCTCGAGGCAGATGACATGCATGGCAAGCTCGAGCAGAGGCTTACAGGTCAGACTCTGCCATGCACCCTCCCCACTCGCCTAGCGTATTTAGCCAGCAGACGAATGGAAAGTCCATCCCATGGCAGTCCAGCAGATTTGGGACATACCGGTACTTATCATTAAGGAAGACTCAGGTAGACTTGATTGCCTCCCCTGGAACATCCATTGTTAACTTTACACCACATCTCTGGCTCCTTTTTGTGATGCACTTATATACTGTTGGCCCAGGAAAAAAACCTGGGTGTGTGTTTCTCTCAGAGAGCCCTCAGTCATAGTTTCTGTGAAGCTCAGGAGGGATTAGGAAGGGGGACTTTTACTTCTGCAACAGGACATAGAATGAAAAGCTTCTTCCCTTCTGTGTTTGGCCATTTTCTTGAGGAGGGAGGGGGCATCAGGGATTTGTGGGACCCTGTCTCTGGCTTATCTGTAAGTAGAGGACCCCGGGTTCTTACTGTCCTCAATAGTTGAAACCATTAAACAGGCTATAGCGCCCTCTACAAGGAGCTGCTTTGCTGGGAGATGGGTTTGTATGGTCGATTAATGTTTTCTTTGTGGGATTGCTTAATTCGCCCGTTGCACAAGGTTGGATTAGATTGGCCGCTCAAGAGCAGGTTCCCATAGTCAATCATTCGACATACCCCCAAATTCTTCGGGGAACGCAGGGTCACTCAGGTTACTGGGACGTTTTGACAACATATTTTATAACCTAAAAACCAGGTACACTAAGCCTCAAATCGAAGGAAAGTATAGGTGGAATTTTGCGTCATGGAGCATCATTGAAAAAGCATCATGTCATACTGAGCATTTGTCCACAAACGACTACATTTCCATCAAAAATAGTTTGGTTAAAGGAACTAGTATTGCTTCAACAGTTACATGCATGGATGAAACACCACTAAACACATTTTTTAAATATTAACAAGTATACATTGGTCTCTGTCTGCTGAAGATAGTAACATGAATCATATACTTTATTTTTTCAACAATAAACAAGCTCATTTTCAGTTTGTGTTGGCAAAGGCTAAATTACATTGCAGCATACAAATCATAGTATGTTTAACATTTTCTGAATTCGGTCACATGGCTCCGGGCTCAGGCTTACACAAGTAAAGTTTGTCGGTAGCAATTCCAATTCCTGAATGGTGGTAGCGTACCGTGTAAAAACGCAGGTTCAGTTCTTGATCAGGTAAGTGTTTTGTTTCTATAATCTTGTGAGAATGGCTGTGGCAGTATAATAATCACACAGTTAACTTTTGTTTACTCTTTTCTAACTTTTAGTTTGTTTTCTACTCTCTGAAGCACAAACACTCAGTCAGTGAATTATACTTGAGGAATGAACAGTGATTTTTGCAGCGTTCAATGTGAGTCTGCCCCGTGAATTCACAGACGACACCCCTTTCATATTTCGAAATCCTCTTCAATTTGGTTAACATACTTTAAACTATTTTAATGTACACATTGCATTTACTAAATTACTTAAAATAACTAAAAAAGCAGTTTTCACAAATTGGCAGTGAGATTGCCCTCAGGATGAGGCCCCATCCACTTCTCCCCTGCACACAGTAACAAACACAGATTAGCAACAAATCTGTAAAAAAAAATCTGTCTTCATTGCAAATCTCTGAAGGCACTCAGAACTTGGCAGAAACCTGGTCCTAAATACTGCTAATAATGGTGCTAATGCATTAAACTTTTCAGAAAACTAATGGATGATTTCACGTATTGGTCGGTCGGCAATCATGAAGTCATTATTGGCAATGGAGAGAACAGAGGTGCCTCAAAGCAGCGATTAGAAGAAACAAAACCAGCAAAACAGGATTTAACGCAAAACCGAAAATGGCTTCACAGGTCTGGCTTCAGGTCTGGTTCCTAAAAATGAAACCAGCCAGTGGAGTGAGCGGCATTCAGCTCTGCAGGAATTATAATAGATGCAGAGAGGAACTCGTTTTCAGCAAAATGCAGAAATGCTTATATTTATAAAGACGCGTTTGCCGTTGATGCTAAGAGAGCTAAACATAACAGTCCTTCTCTCAAACTTCCCAGAAAGAATCTGTTCTAAAATACCTTTTTTTATTCACGAAGATGTGATTTATGCTAAAAGATTTGCTGCTGCAATGTGTCTCACTTTTTCAGGCTTATCCTATGTAAAGCACGGTAAAAATGAACACTGAAAACTCCCCAGTTCACTCCTCGCCAGAAAGTGAGACATGCAGTAGTGCAAAGCAGATAACCAAAATTCAATCTCATCAGAAACTTCACAGCTAAACAAAAGCAAAAAGAAAATGTACTTTTGCTTAAATAGTTTTTAATTAACAAAGATTTGTTGCCCTCTTTGAACTGCTCTCATAAGCTACTCTTTATTTTAGGTTGCTAAAGAACTTTAAGGTGCGGTATGTAATTTTTAGAAGCCACAATTTACATTTGAATTCACCAAAGTAAACACGTGGAAAAAATACTGCAAACAAAGGAGGCTTTTAGAAATATAAACAATCGTTGATTAGACTTTAACAAAAGTGAGTAACAAAAGAAAAATGTAAATCAATGATGATTAACGTCTCACACAGATTGAAAAAGTCATGAACTGAAACAGCTATGTAGGTAGCTTAAAACTGAGTGAGGTTAAAACTCTGCTACCAAGGTGAGGTTGAAAAAGTTTCTGCAAAATTGAACACAGCAACCAGACACAAGTTGGTTATGCTGCATCAACAAGGTCTCTCCCAGACAAAGATTTTCAATATGGGTTACAGGCTGTATGAAAAGGTTCAAAGAAAAAAAGCAACGTTGAGGGTTGTAGGCAGTGATTGGCCCGGGAAAAAAAAACACCTACCCTGCCTTTAAATAAGCATTTTAAAATGTGCCTTCATAAGAACCTCATTATTTAAACTTCCATTATTTTAATTGACTCCATAGCTGATGGTTTCCATTCAGAAAGTGAATCGTATATTTACCGATGCAATGAGCCATGACTTCAAATCGGTCAGAACCAAAGAAGATCTCCGGCTTCCCGTTCACGTGACAAACAATGGTCGGGAATCCAAAACACTGGCAAAACATATGGGTAAAAAGATGTATTTCACAATAAATACAGGTTGATGTGAGAAGAAATGCACTCAGACACAGACTTTGTATTCCAGTGCATCATTTGTGATGCTCTTCAGCTTATCTTTGATTGGTTGTGATTTAGAGAGGGTCAAGATCTCCTGCACCTCGTCGTCTGACAAACCTGCCTTCAATCCTGCCTTTAACAAACAAAACAAAGAAAACAGAGTAATCTCAACTATACCTGTGATGAGCTGTGATGCCTGTTTATTAAAAACAAGACCGAGATACCTCCATGAGCGAGGCATCCTCAGTTATATCATGATCAGTGCTCCAGATCCGTTTCCAGAGCTCTCTAGAAACATTCTCCACCTTCATGCCTCCTTCTGTCTCCTTCTCTCCTACAGCAGTCACAAAACGCATGGCCTTCAAAGAGCCTGCCAGAAGAACATAGTTAAGCGAGAAGCACAAAATTACACTTTAATAGAACAAATTTGAACTCATCATTGCATTCGCTATCGATGGACACTTTGTCTGGTTCTCATCAGAGTTTAAACGTAGTTTCGGCGTACACAATTGCGATGCGGAGAAGCACATCTTTATGATATTTAATGTGCTTGCATTTAAGTTTTTGGACCAAAAGGATGATTTATTTAATTGTAATGGATGCTAAGTAAATTTAGCAAGAAAGACGAAAGAATCTCATGGCTCAGAATTCTGCCGAAAGACTGACACGAAGGGTGAAAGAGATACAAATATCCGGTTTTGCTGCACTGCAAAGCCAGTCACGAACCACATCTGGCAGAAGGGACCATTGTTTCTACCCATGAATGAGCAGAAATACCACCAACGACTGAAATCTACTTCATTTTGGAAAGTAATAAGAGTTCATCTTAAACCCACTAGTTTTAAAACCATTAGATGCTAGTCTAAAAAAATAGTCGCCAACTGATCGATTCCTTAAAGATCCATATTACACAATAAAGAAAATTGACGTATAACACAGCTCTAGGTTTGAGAATCATCCTGTTGAAATAAATCTTTCATGAAAATGTACAATGCCCCTCCCACCAACCACACAGAGCTCTTCCTCCAAACATCATAAAAAGTTACCCATCAAACTCAAAGACCTGGATATTAACACAATACTGTATAATTGGATCATGGACTTTCTGACCAACTGACCTCAGAATGTTAGGTCATCTGATAAAAAGGAATTCATTCTATAAGACAATGGTTTTTTTTTTTGACATGTATGTGTACAGCGGGGAAAATAAGTATTGAACAGGTCAATATTTCTCTCAAAAAACATATTTCTAATTGAGCTATTGACATGAAATTTTCACCAGATGTTGGCATCAACCCTAGTAATGCACACATAGAAAGAAATCCAAACATTTCTGTCCATAGATGAAGTTATGTGTAATTAAGTGAAATGGTACAGGGAATAAGTATTGAACACGCATACTGAAATTTATTTAATACTTAGTGCAAAAATCTTTGTTGGTGATTACAGCCTCAAGACGCCTCCTGTATGGAGAAACCAGTGGAATACACTGCTCAGGTGTGATTTTGGCCCATTCATCCACACAAACTGCCTTCAAGGTTCAGGGGGTGTCTTCTGTGAACACGGATCTTCAGTTCTTTCCAAAGATTTTCGATCGGATTCAAGTCTGGTGATTGACTGGGCCATTCTAGCAGCTTTATTTTATTTTTCTTCAACCAGTTAAGTGTTACCTTGGCTGTCGTTGTCTTGCTGAAAGATCCACCCTCTCTTCAACTTCAGCAGCCTGGCAGATGACAGCAGATTCTGATCAAGAATGTCTCGATACTTTTCTTCAGTCATTATTCCTTCAATGATATGAAGTCTACCAGTACCACATGCTGAAAAACAGCCCCACGCCATGATGCTCCCACCTCCAAACTTGACTGTTGGTATGGTGTTTTGGGGGTGATGTGCGGTGCCATTTTTCCTCCAAACATGTTGTGTCTTATGACATCCGGAGAGTTCAATTTTGGTCTCATCTGACCAGAGTATCTTCTCCCAGAATGTCATGGGTTTATCCAAATGTTGTGTTGCAAACTCCAAACGAGCTTCAACGTGGTGTGCGTGCATGGAGGCCATGGCGGTTGAGTGCATTACTTATTGTTTTCTTTGAAACAACAGTACCTGCTGATTCCAGGTCCTTCTGAAGCTCACCACGAGTGGTTCTAGGCTGTTGGAGAACCCTTCTGATGATTGTTCTGACACCTCTGTCTGAAATCTTGCGAGGAGCACCTGGCCGTGGCTGGTTTATGGTAATGCCGTGTTCTTTCCACTTCCGGATGATGGCCCCAATGGTACTCACTGGAACTTTCAGAAGTTTGGAAATGCGCCTGTAACCAATGCCTTCAGTGTGTTTTGCAACAATAAGGTTGCGTAGGTCTTTGGACAGCTCTTTGCTTTTACCCATCATGCAATGCTTCTTGTCCAACACCTTGCTGGTGAGAAACCTTTTTAAAAGGCATCAATCAGGACTATACCAGCTGATATTACTTTGCACTAATAGTGGGCAGGTTAAACTTCTGAATACTGACAAACTCCAGCTGCTTTCTTGGCTTGCCAGACCTTTTTACCTGTTCTTCATGTGTTCAATACTTATTCCCTGTGCCATTTCACTTCATTACACAAAACTTCATCTGTGGACAGAAATGTTTGGATTTCTTTCTATGTGTGCATTACTTGGGTTGATGCCGACATCTGGTGAAAATTTCATGCCCCTAGCTCAATTAGAAATATGTTTTTTGAGAGAAGTGTTGACGTGTTCAATACTTATTTTCCCCGCTGTAAATCATGATAGGGGAATATAATTTTTTTTTCAATTATATTTTCTCTAATAATCTTTCAACAAAGATTTTTCTTTGAATAAAATTTTCAGAAAAGGAGAAGTTTCTGTACCTTTTTCAAACATCGCCTCAAACACATTTGAAGGTGAATTCACAGGAACCCCAAAATACTCAGACACGCGCTTGAGATCACTGCTCATATAAAAAAACTTGTTGGGGATCATTCCTGGAGGCCGGTTTCCTAGAAAGAAAAAGGTATTACGTGTAAAAGTAGTTGATTCTTTTTGGTGATTGGTATAAAGATGTGATGATAACCCTAACCCTAACCCAAAGACTCTCATAAACAACAGTTTAAGTAGATGAAAAAATGGAAAACCAGAGAAAAATCAAGTAAGGTTTCTTCAATCCTTAAATCTACACATTGTTAATGTAATAAATGATGATAAAACCTGATCCATGCATGACAGCCCCCAGAAATGCTGGTTTTAGTTTGAGGTCGATGTTCCAAACGGTTTTATAACGACACAGCACCTTAAAACACGCGACAAAGACACATGTGAACATATTGAATCTACTCTGCACAACAAATTGAAATGACAGACACTTGCGAACCTCAAAAGCCAGCCATGAATAGGGCGAAACGACATCATAGAACAACTCGACCACTTTCCTGGGACTAGACATCTATAAAAAGACAACACACGAGCCAAATCCAACGTTCAATTAAAGACTGTGTCTAAAAGTGCAGAAACTAATTTTAATGTATGCTTCAACCTTGCTGCTGCTCTGTTTGACGTCCACGGAAGAACTGGGTGAAAGGTGAAGCTCCAGAGGTGGAAATGTTTAACCCAAAGACCGCTGAAAACTAGATGTCGCCCTTCTAGAAGTCACTCGAGTGACTGTTTAAAAACTTTAACATAAACAAGCACAACTTCTAGTATCTTCTACTTCAATGTTATGTAAAATATTGCGTACGTTGGTACACTATAGATATTTTGTCAGTGTACTAGCGCTCTTCAGCACAATATGAATGTGGTTGTTCCAGTCCTGCAGACAGATGCAGGTATTTGCATGTTGCTTTCATTGGCATCAAAGCTCCTCCCCCAGCAGCCATAGTGAAAGTTCCCGTCTGTTTACGGGTTGCCAGATATTCCAAGTACTGTCTCTCACACAAACGAGAAGCCCCAGTCTGCAGCCTGCCAATCGAGGAAGGGATCACTCTAAGGCTGTGCTGCCCGTGTCGCCCGGCCCACATGCCTTCTCATTGGTAGTGGGTAAATTAATAAAGTCGAGGTACCGTAACTACTGTATCGTGGCTAACAATTCTTGATGAGTTCTGCTTTTCATGTGTTTTGGCTACAGGGCTGGTGAATTGGGGAAAAAGGAGTGAAATATCGAGGGCAGAGTTACGGGAGCCTTTTGAAATTAAAGAATGCAACGTGCAAAACTTTATTCAAGAGCTGCTTTGGTTACTAGGGAAATGGGAAACGTGGTTGTCTCAGAGGATTTTATGATGGCACAGAGGACCCAGACTGCTGTTTCGCATGTCATTATTGGATTCATTCATTCATTCATTCATTCATTCATTCATTCATTCATTCATTCATTCATTCATTCATTCATTCATTCAGTCATTCATTCAGTCATTCATTCATTCATTCATTCATTCATTCATTCATTCATTCATTCATTCATTCATTCATTCATTCATTCATTCATTCATTCATTCATTCATTCATCTTCCAACCCGCTTATTCCCCTTTGTGTTCACAGGGGTCTGCCAGTGCCTATCTCCAGCGCACATTAGGCGAGAGGTGGGGGTATACACTGGACACGTCGCCAGTCCATCGCAGGGTAATATTAGATTTGGGGGGAGAATTAAATATTTGACCATAAATTGACAATTGCCTGCTTCTCCTTAATAAGAAATAACTGTAAACAGAATCATCCTCATTAAATAACAGTAAAAAAAATATGTCATCATAATTTATTCATGTGAGGTAAATGTTTGTATTAATAAACAATGTTTAGCAAATCTTTAAAATTGCTGAGAAATCCTCTTCACTTGCTGAGAACATTCCACATTTATTACTTTATTAATTGTTAAGACAATATACAAAACAAACTGTAAATAAACACTATTAATTGGTAATAATTGTCACAAATTGCCAGTAATGAATAAAAATCCCATGGGATAAGTTAACAGTGGTTAAAATAACCAAACAGAGAAAAAAGTTGCTTGTAAAAGTATGTAACCTTGGACCACAAACCAGTAAGCATACATTTAAAAAAATTTGTACAATCTGAAAGCTGAATAAATAAGCAAAGAGTTCTGCTTGTGTCGTTCATAAGTATTGTTTTCAACTGCATATCGTGTAATTTCACAAACCAATAAGATGAGTCATGGGAGAAACGTTGCGTCAACGTCATTCAATTGAGATTACAACCAATTGAGATTACAACTCTTACAACCAATGAGAATACACGGGGGCGGGGCTTCCTCCAACCAATGAGAATAGGCCCTACTCGATCTGCAGGCTGCCGACAGGGGTTCTTGGCACAAACGAGATAAACCTCATTGCAACCCTTTTATTATATAGATTATTAATATGGAGTGTTGGGAGTAATGAGTTGCCAAAGTAATGTATTTTTTAAATCAATGTATGCTTTCTAATCTCCTACACTTAATTAGAGATTTTTATTTTTAATTTAGCACATGCCTGGTCTAATGAAGAAGGTTCTGAAATGCTCCAGTAATCATGATCCACCGTTAACGTTACATCCATCAGTTTGTGTAAAGCGGCTTATCTCATCGATACGCATGCCTCTCTCGGCTCCCACACACTGAGCAGCGGTGCTTTAATTGTCCGGTCATTCCAGGCAAAAGGCACCGGTCATCCATGTGATGAAAGTGTCAAAAATTAAAGGAAAAATCAGAACTGAAACTGAATACTGGAAAAGTGAAACTGAGAAAAATTATCTGAAACTTAGAAAAATGACAAAAAGCATTAAAACACGTTTTTTAGGAGAACAAGGACTTTAAAATCAGTTTCAAATAATTTATTTAATTTAAAAGCTGCAAAAATACATTTTAATTCAGTTATTTACGTTCACTCAGTTTTCCCGCAATAAAGTTTTCCTTTAGGCAGAAATGTCATTCCATACAAATGTGGTATTTATTGTTAATCTTTGAGTGTTTTGGGATTTACGAATACCTGGCAACTCAGCGGGGCGCACCATGAACATATGCGGTTAGGGTAGTAGGAAGTGCAGATTGGGTAATGGGTAGTAAGCACAACTGTTCTTTGGCGTGCAGAAAATTAAAGTACATTTAAAATTACAATTCACATGTGTAAGTATTGCTGTGTTTTTTAACAATGCGCGGTGTTGTTCGCTTTCCTACTAACGATTTCAACCTTATGTTTATCTAGGTTTATTTATAAATTAAATGTCAATACTGTTTATACGGTCAGATTTTTCTGTTTTTAGGGTACAGTGTTTAATTAAATAAGATTACACACCGTACACAGTTCCACACCTTAGTAAAACGATTGGCGAACAGAGATGATTATAAATACGTTATTTATAATTCATAAATTCGTGTTGGAATTTTTTTTTTAACATTTGTTTTGTGTGTGTAACAGAAAGATGTCACCAGAAGAACTGGTCTATCTAGGAATCCTTTCTGCATCCATACCTGTAGGATTCCTCTTCCGCTTCCTGAGTGAGTCTGACCCTTCTTTCTTCATAACTACTTCTCAAGTTACACTTTGAATGATCGTTCATCTGTTTACCTCATTTTACAAGATCATTTTGTGTCTTTTTTTATCATAATTTAAATTGTCTTTAAAATTAGATTTTGAAACCCACCAATCTTCAAAATAATCATCATCAAGGCCGTTTGAAGGAATTTGGGGGCCCCAAGCAAAATGGACATAGAGAGGCCCCCCGCACACACGCAAAGGAACCACAGCATAGCCATACAGTTTAAATTCACTCACACTTTATATGAATAGAACATGTATAGAGTGCAAATACTGCTGTTGCACCTAAAATGCATAAAATTTGAACATTTTATTTTTTAATGTTTTTATTATTTTAATTTCTTCTATGTAAAGCACTGTGAATTGCCATTGTGTTTGAAATGTGCTACATAAATACACTTTTAACTGTTAACAAAAAATGAAATTACAATGAAATATTTACTAAATATTAGTAGTGCTGTGAGTCGACTACCAATGCTTAAAAACATCCCAAGCTAATGTTGGAATTTGAACAGAATTTATTGTGTGGTTTTCCTGAATAGATTATCACAGTGGAATAGTTAGTATAGCATGCTATGCCACTCTCATCAAAACCTATTACAAAGCTATAGCAATGTCATGTCATTAAATATGATAAACGACAGTTTTGGAACAGATCTGCATCTTCCTTATCCCGTTAAAAAAACAATACAGTATGTAGCCATATTCCGTCCGTTCAAAAAAAGTTGCTGGGTTAGCAGTGAGTCCAGCCCGCAAATACTCTGTCAACACCCTCCGCAAATGGTTTGGATGTTGATCCCGATTCCAAACGTTGGACATCTAGAAATGCTGCAGCTGGAGGTGACGAAATTCATTACAAAAGCGGAGGGTACCGGCTTGGGGATCATCAAGATCAGGCTGATCCGGGATGGCTCTGTAATCCAGAGCTTCAGCAATGTTGGATTTTCTCTTTAATTAGCCTACTGCCAGGCTTCCGGGACTTTATAAGGCCACTGCCGGAAGAAAACTGCTGGAGAGGTCTGGATTTTGTGCTGGATTATGTTTGTCTGCCTGGGAAGGCTGGAGAACACATCGCTAAACTGACTGACCATGTGCTATAACTTCCTCTTCTGGGAAACAGCAACTCTATATTATTTTTCACAACCATAGGGTTGATAGACGCAAGAGTGGCAAGCTGATCACGGGTCCCCACCCACTTCCTCAGGATATTGACATGATATATCTGTTCTGGTTGATGGTCGCACCATTCTCCAAGATTGTGTGGAGATGTGTGGACTCTCCACCTACAGCAGACAGTAGATACAGCTGGTCCTGATCTGGACAGCAACGAAGTCCTGAGTGCTCTGCTGGGTCTGAGATCAAGGACGTTCACGCAGCAGATCCTGAACCTGTGGACTAGTGAGCTGACAGGAGGAGAAGCACAAATGCTCAGGAACTATAGCTGCGGTGCTCTGACTCTGAACAGTGAAGAACCATTCCCTGAGCTGAGGTTCCAGCTTCGGAGATCTTGCTCAGCCCCTGCTGACACCCGCTGCCAGCAAGACCCTGAGTGAGGAAAAACCGGAAGACACTCTATGTGGATTGCGACAAAGTCCTGAACAAGGCCCCGTGTGGAGAGTGCTCTACAAGGCCCTGCTGAGGAAGCGGAGCGCTGATGGAGCCGTCACCTTTAACTCTTTTTTTCTTAATGTGCTGGACCCCCAGGCCTCCAGAACATGCCCCTACTGCCCCCTCACAAAGACGGCCTTCCACTGGTTCTTAGAGTGCAAGAGACTCACCAGTTTTTGTTAAAAACCATGAAGTGTATTTTTAACCATTTTAATGAGAAGTTCTCCGTCAGCAGGTTCATTCTGGGTGCATGGTACCAGAAGAGCAGCAGCACAAAATGGCAGCTGTTGAACTTCCTGGTGGGCGAGGCTAAGCTCGCCATCCACGTGAGCAGGAAGAACGGGGTAGAAGATAAGAGAGAGCAGGACGTGGGGGAGGTGTGGCACGTGAACGTCAGATCCAGACTATGGCTGGAGTTCAGATTCTATAAGCTAATGGAAACCTGGAGGCGTTTGTAGAGCAGTGGCTCTATGAGGGAGCTATTTGTATGGTAGACAAGGGAGAGCTACATTTCTTTTTTTTCCATTTTATTTCATTTCTTCGTTTTATTTAGCTAAAAAGTTTTTTTTGAAATGTGGGAAAAGCAATGAAAGCATGTTGAACGACTTTATATAGTCTTTTGTAAAGATAAAAAAAAATCTCCCTCTCTCTTTCTATATATGTATGTATGTGCGTGTGTGTGCGTGTGTGTGTGTGTGTGTGTGTGTGTGTATCTTCAGGTCCTCCAGTAAAGCAGGGGGCGGCATTGCTCTTAGGTCTGATTATCTCTATTACAACATGTGGGATCCACACCTTGCATTCGCTCTGTACAGTGTTGGGAACATGGCTGATTATAAAGATCAACTGGAGGTTGGTGTTACATGTTTATTTAAACCACACAGGATTTACATGTAATATTTAATATACAATCTTGTTTTTTTTTTATTTAGGAGTGCGCCATGTCTATCATTGGGTTGGACTTTCCTCTATCTCCTCTTTTTCCGTTTAGTCACTTGGTTTGGCTTTCCTCAACCAACACCTTTTGCCAATGCCATTCAACTCCTGCTGACACTAAAGGTAAAACAATGCTCATGTCCGTGGCTTTCAACTAATTATGAAATTAATGTGCAATGTGTGGTAAGAAATCCAAAACTTCTACAGACAGTGTATCTGGGTCTCACTGGTTTCTTCCAGTTCTGAGCTGATGGCACTGTTGAAAATATTTTTTGTTTTCAAAGGGTTATTACTTTAACATTTCTTGCATCTGCTACGCTACGTTTCCAGGGGCATATCGTCAGGAATCTAACTGATGGGAACGATCTTACCTGAGAGGGCCTTGAGTCTGCCTTTTTATTAAGAGCAAATTAATTTGTGAGTAATCAACAAAATAATTTGTCGGTAATCACCAATCAGCCGGGAATTTAAACAGAGCCAATAAAACATACCCTCCTTCCGATCATGTGACTGGAGGGGGGCGGGGAACCTGTCAAGCACAGAGTTATAAATCCTAGAAGTCACAAATCACTTTATCACATATTCTCCAGTTCATTTTACTGTAGCGGGTAAGAAGATGAATGAATGAGAAATCCAGCTTCTCGTTGACACTTCTCCCCACCTTAAAAGGACTTAAGGACATTATCCTACTTTGTCGTGTTCAGGCCAGGTTTATTGTTTAATATTCATGTGACTGCAGATTATTTGCATGGTTTTATTTGCACAGCGGGTTTTCCTGTGTGAAAAAAGAACATGTGCGGTCTGTGTGTCTGCTGCTATAAGGATGAATATTTCACAATGCACAATATTTCTCATCACGTTTATTAAAACAGTTACAATGTTTGTACTCAGTCTGTTCATGTCTGGTCTTCTTCTTTTCCTTTCGGCTGTTCCCAGTTTAGGGGTTGCCACAGCGAATCATCCTTTTCCTAAATCTGACCTCAGTATCCTCTACTCTTGCACCAACTAACTTCATGTCCTCTTTCAGCACATCCATACATCTCGTCTTTGGCCGTCCTCTTGACCTCTTGCCTGGCATCTCCATCTCCAACATCCTTCTACCAATATAACCACTATCCCTCCTCTTCACATTGTCTCCAAAACAACCAACCTGAGCTGTCCCTCTGATGTGTTCGTTCATAATCTTGTCCATCCTCGTCACTCCTAAACTGAACCTCAACATCCTCATCTCTGCCACTTCCATCTCTGCCTCTTGTCTCTTCCTCACTGCCACAGTCTCCAACCCATACATCATAGCTGCTCTCACTGCTGTTCTCTACACCTTTCCTTTGATTCTTGCTGACACTCTTCTGTCACACAACACCCCTTTTCTCCATCCACTCCAACCTGCCTGCACTCGTCTCTTCACCTCTTTTCCACACTCCCCGTCACACTGGACTGTTGACCCCAAATACCTAAACTCCTGCACCTTCTTGACCTCAGCCCCTGTAACCTCACTGTTCTACTTCCCTCCCTCTCGTTCAAACACATGTATTCTGTCTTACATCATTGTCCTCAGAGATTCCTGTCTGACCTCATCTGTCAACCTGTCCATCACCATAGCAAATAAGAAGGGATTCAAAGCTGATCCTTGATGTAGCCCCACCTCCACCTTGAACTCCTTTGTCTGACCTACAGCACATCTCACTGCTGTCTTACTTCTCTCATACATATCCTGAACTATTCTGACGTACTTCTCTGCCACTCCTGACCTCCTCATACAGGACCATAGCTCCTCTCTCGGCACCCTGTCATACGCTTTTTCTAAATCCACAAAGACGCAGTGCAGCTCCTTCTGACCATCTCTGTACTTCTCCATTAACAATCTCAGAGCAAAAATTGCATCAGTAGTGCTCTTCCTGGGCATGAAGCCATACTGCTGCTCACAAATATCCACTTCTCTTCTTAGCCTAGCTTCCACTACTCTTTCCCAAAGTTTCATTGTGTGGCTCATCAACTTTATGCCTCTGTAGTTGTTACAACTCTGCACATCACCCTTGTTCTTAAAGATTGGTACTAGGACACTTCTCCTCCATTCCTCAGGCATCTTCTCACTCTCTAAAATCCTGTTGAATAACCTAGACAGGAACTCCACTGCTGTCTCTCCTAGACACTTCCACACCTCCACTGGTATGTCATCTGGACCAACAGCCTTTCCACTCTTCATTCTCCCCAGAGCCTTCCTCACCTCACCCTTTCTAATCTTTTCAACTTCCTGCTCTACAATATTCACCTCTTCCCCCCTTCTTTCCCTCTCATTCTCCTCATTCATCAACTCCTCAAAATACTCCTTCCATCTTCTCAGCACACTCTCCTCACTTGTTAGCACCTTTCCATCTCTCTCTTTAATCACCCTTATCTGTTGCATATCCTTCTCATCTCTGTCTCTCTGTCTCGCTAATCTATACAATTCCTTCTCGCCTTCCCTCGTGTCTAACCTGGCATACAACTCATCATATGCTTTCTGTTTGGCCTTTGCCACCTCCCTCTTCACTCTGCGCTGCGATTCCTTGTAGTCCTGTCTACTTTCTTCAGTCCTTTCAATGTCCCACTTCTTTTTAGCTAGCCTCTTCCTCTGGATGATGTCCTGTACTTCCTCATTCCACCACCATGTTTCCTTATCTTCTTTACTCCTTCCAGCCGACACACCTAGCACCGTTCTACCTGTCTCCCTGATCAACTCTGCTGCAGTTTCCCAGTCATCTGGAAGCTCTTTCCTACCACCCAAAGCCTGTCTCAGCTTCTGTCTGAATTCCTCACAATCTTCTTCCTTTTTCAACATCCACCACTTGGTCTTCTTTTCAATCTTTCCTCCCCTCTTCTTTCTGACCACCAGAAACATCCTACATAACGCCATCTGATGCTGTCTGGCTACACTCTCTCCTACCACTACTTTACAGTCTCTGATCTCTCTCAGATTGGCTCTACCTGCGTACTCCTACCTCCACTCTTGTAGGTAACTCTATGTTCCTCCCTCTTCTGGAAATAAGTATCAACTACAGCCATTTCCATCCTCTTGGCAAAGTCCACCACCATCTGTCCATCTAGGTTCCTTTTCTTAACACTGAACCTGCCCATCACCTCCTTATCACCTCTGTTGCCCTCTCCAACATGCCCATTGAAAACTGCTCCCACCACTACTCTCTCTCCTCTGGGAATACTCTCCATCACCTCATCCAACTCACTCCAGAATTTCTCCTTCTCTTCCAACTTACAGCCTACTTGTGGAGCATAACCACTCACTACATTCAACATCACCCCTTCAATTTCTAACTTCAAACTGATCACCCTGTCTGACACTCTTTTCACCTCTAAAACATTCCTCACAAACTCCTCCTTCAGGATCACTCCTACCCCATTTCTCTTCCTATCCACACCATAGTAAAACAGTTTGTATCCCCCTCCAATACTACGCGCTTTGCTACCCTTCCACCTGGTCTCCTGCACACACAGAATATCTACCTTCCTTCTCTCCATCATGTCCGCCAGCTCCCTACCCTTCCCTGTCATTGTACCAACGTTAAGAGTCCCTATTCTCAGATCTATACTCCTGCCTTTCCTCTTCTCGCTCTGTCTTCGAATCCTTCTCCCTCCTTTCCTTCTTCAACCAACAGTAGTCAAATTTTAACCGGCACCCTGTAGGTTAAGAGCCCTGGAGGCGGTCGTTGCTAACCCGGGCCTCGACCGATCTAGTATGAAAATCGATTTGATGACTCGCATATTTGGTTTTTGGCATGTTTTACGTCAGATACCCTTCCTGACACAACCCTCTCTATTTATCTGGGATTGGGACCGGCACAGAAGTCACTTGCTTGAAACCCCTGTGGCTAGATTAGTCTGTTCATATTAGGTAATAAATGTTAAATGTTTAATTATGGTTTCAATTATGGAATATTTGGGCTTCCAGGTTCCTGTTGTGGATGCGTCAAAAACTCATTAGCGTATTAAAGTAAGTATTACTGACTGTCGGAATCCAGAATTCAAAAATATTTTTATCGTGGTATTTTTTGAGTTGTTTCATCCCAACCTTGGATTTTTGGGAAATGCATTATTTTCAGTACACACATAAACTGTATTGGGTTAAGAGTGCTCCATTTTCTCATTTTGTTTTATGAATGCATTCAGTATTTTAAGAAGACCGAGAGCCAGCACTCTTGCGCAGGGGTGGGCAAGTCATTCCAGTGTGCCGGTGTCCCTCCTGGTTTTTGTTGCAGCCCTGCTTCAGTACAAACACTGGCATCTTGAAATGGCTACGGCCCTTCATGCCCACCTATGCTCTAGAGCTATTCCATCCTGAACTTGGCGGAATAAACGTGCAATCAGTGAAATTGTGTGTTGAGCGCCTTTTTGGGGGGCACCATAGAACATTTCCTCTTAGGGCACCCATTTGGCCAGCAGCGGCCTCACCAGAAATCTGCTGTAAGGCTGGTCCATGGGTTTATCCAGAAACGGGTTGAATATAACTCTTATCTGACTCCATGTTTTTATAAGAAGGTTATTGTTTACCTTTATCATTAGCTTTGATTGAAGCTATAGTAAACTATATATTAATAATTGTTAATAATTATAGAAATGCACTTGTTATAATTAACCCTTTAGTTTAAACCTTTGTTACATAATGTGATGCTTTAGTTCTTAGCATTTAACATTATTGTAGAAAGTGATTAGAGAGTAAATCGTGACAAGATTGATCGTCTCATTTAATAACAAACACTAAGTTACACAGCGAACAGGTGAAACAATAGCAGAGGCTTTAAGCCTTCCAGATCAAGGGCATATTCATAGAAAAACAGCCACAAACTCCTCTTGCGTTCTTCCTAAAGTACCATCCCGATCCAAGTCCACTCCCACAGGAGGGTCTAGTAGTTGAAATGTAAATCAGACAGTATGTCAGACCACATTACTATATATGTTTTTTCTCAGAAACGATGTGATCAAATCAAATGGCAGACCCCATTGTTGAATTAAGGTAATCACAGATGAGGATGGAAATCACTTTAGCACCTTTGCGAAACAAAACAGTTTTAAGTTGTTGAGAATCAACGCCCCTGGTTTAAAGTCTCTGCAACACTGTTAGATTTCTGTTGAGTTATTGTACAAGTGTTATTGTATATAAATGTATATAAATGTATACATAATTATTCACAATCTTACATTACCAACTATTAAAATCACCAGAACTCAATAATTTTCAAATGAGGTTTACATTAACTTAAGACAAACACTCACATGCTGCACACATATACTGAATATCATCTACAATATTGCAATTCATAAGCATACTGCTTAGAGTAATATGAAAAAAAAACTGCAGAATAACAATAAATATATTTATTTGTTTAATAGTTGTTTATTAATGCAAGGAGCATTGATAATATGTTTAACCTACTGATGTTTGTCTCTTTGAACACATAGATGGTTAGTTTAGCCAATGAGGTTCAGAGTTATCACCTGGAGAGGAAACAGGAAGTGAGCAGCTTCACCAAGTCTCCAGTGGTGGGAGGGCTTTCCCATGAGCCATCGCTGTACGACGTTATATCATACAGCTACTGCTATGTGGGCATAATGACAGGTATTTTACACATTGACCTGAACCTACATCCACATGTTTGTCAGTTCAAACGTTTCGTACGGTTTGTTTGGCACGTATGTTAACATGTCTCTTTCTTGTTTTTTTTTTCCCCTGCTACTAGTTCAGTATTGTGTGAGTCCAGATTCTTTTTTGTACAGATACTGAATGTGTTTCTTATTTCTCCTCTATTCCATGATCTGTGCATTCATTCATACCCTTCCTCTGTGGGAAAAATATATTTCATTCCATTGCTCTTCATTCAATCCCAATGTGATTTGCTTCATGTCTTCATTAAACACTCTTTCCATGCTCTCATTCATTCCTATTCTTCCACCCACTGTGACTGGCGTCTCACAGGTCCCTTCTTCCGCTATCAGACGTATGCGGACTGGCTGCAGCAATCCAGTCCGCTGTCGCTACCGGGTAAAGAGCCCTGCCTGCAGAGGCTGAAGATGGTTCCTGTTTATGGAGCTCTCTTTATTACCGTCAACTCTGTCTTTCCACTGGGCTACGTGCGTGCTGAAGAATTCCTGGAGCACAACTATTTTTACAGGTCTGTCATTCACGGACCTTCCATTTTATAGTTTTCAACTGAAAATGGTGCCATGATGGCAGGTTAAGTTGAAGAACTTGCACAAAAACTGACAAAAGGGTTCGAGCGGCTGGTAAAGAGAACCATCCTCACCTGCAACCTGTTTGATTGAAAGATTTCTGAGTTTCTGGGCACCTGATAGACCGTTGCCTCTTTCAGCCAGTGGTGCATGATATTTTTGAACTGATCGATGGGGAAAGCAAAAGCAGGAATGATCAGCAGTTCAAACTTTAACTTTTTATTAAGTGGAAAGTAGCGGCACAGTGGCGCAGTGGGTAGCACTGTGGCCTTCCAGTTAGAAGGTTGTTAGTTCGAGGTTCGCCGATGACCTTCCTGGAAGGAGTTTGCATGTTCTCCCCGTGCTTGCATGGGTTTCCTCCGGGTACTCCCACACAATTTCCAAAAACATGCGGTTAGGTTAATAGAATAATCTAAATTCCCCTTAGGTGTGAATGTGTGAGTGAATGTTGCCTTGTGATGGACTGGCGACCTGTCCAGGGTGTACCCCCACCTCTTGCCCAATGTGTGCTGGAGATCCTCATGGCCCCCTGTGACCCCAAAAAGGGAATAAGCGGGTTGGAAAACGAATGAACGAATGTTTAGTTTAAAAATGCAAACTGAAAAATGTACTCATAACCGGGCCAGGTCGCAGGGCAGTCTAAGCAGGGACACCCAGAATTCCCTTTCCACAGCCACTTCCTCCAGTGTATCCTGGGTCTTCCTCTGGGCCTCCTCGATGCGGAGGAGCAGCATCTCTAAAGCCACTTAACAGTGTTTTCACTCTTGTTTTCTGCATCACTATAGGTTATATACTACATAATTCTAAAGCTCCAGAAAAAATGCAGCTCTCTCAATTTGTTGCATTTTGTTCTATGGTGGACATGTTGACGTACCAATACAATGCACAGATCTGGGCCATGTTCCATCTGTTTCTATGATGAGGCTCGAATAAGCTCGAATTTTTGGGTATTTTTCAATTTCAGCACAGAATCAAATATTGAAAAACACACTCAGCATACCAAAATCAGCTTCTAAAGATCGATTGTCCTGAGGCCAAGTATAAGTGACATTACGACTAGGAATCTGTGCTCTGCATTTATAACCCATCCAAGTGCCATAGCCGTAGCGCCTGGGGAGGAGGGGGGGGGGACCAGTGTCAAAACACTCGTAGTTATCACAGTGGGGAGAGAGTGAACTTTCAACACTCATCCCACCTTTGACTCCCTGTGGAGCTGGCGATCAAACAAGCAACCAGTCATTCACCAGTCAATCTTTTTCACTGGGCCACAACTGCCGCGGGCATCAAGAGATGCTAAGTGCGCCAGGCTGGTAAATCAACAGAAATTGATTTCGGGACCTACTTGTTTGGATAAGGGGATAATTCACGACTGTCCTTGAAGATGCAGTGGCTATTCCAGTGAGCAGAGACACATGGATTATGACCCAGTTTGACTGATGGTGTTGGAATCTGATCAAGCTCAATGTGTATTAAGACTCGGCTGAGAAGGATGTACTGAGTTTAGGCTAGCAGGGCGTGCACCTTTCTGATCCAAGCACCCTGGACCCTATTATTTACCTTAGCTGCGCTTAAAAGAGGCCAGAGTGAACTTAAAAAAATATTATTCAAATGCCTAGCGGATGGACCGAGAGCAATTGGCTAGTGGTGGACATAACATGAAAAGAAGTACGGTATTTTGTCGTATTGCATTTGAGACAAAAGTGACCCGTGGTGAAATGTTTTAGGTTTTTCTACATGGTGGCGGTCTTCTTTGTGTTCCGGATGCGTTTCTACTCGGCATGGTGCGGGGCTGAGGCGGGCTGCATTAGTGCAGGTCTTGGCTGTTACCCCAAGGGGGCGCTGTCTAAACCTGGAGGAGGCCCAACAGTGAACTATAGGTATGGAGATAAGCCATTTATGATGCTTTTTTTATTCACCTGAACTTGTAAAATCATTTGAATTCCTTTTGTAAACACAAGGTCTACCTGAAACACAGACAAATGACAAAGCTCTAGGACTGGACGATGAAAACACCAGAAAAAATATTATCTACATCTTTATGTGTTTGCATTTGCATCTAAATAATTCAGGATTTTTTGGCCTGATTAAACTTAATTTTATTACATTTATTTTATTAATTTTATTACTTGATTTTAGTACAATTTTATCGCTTTACAAGGTCTATGCCAAAATTGCTGGCATTGCTGAAAGTTTTCAAGAAAATTCAATATTTCTTACAAAAAGGTTTAGCATTAACATGTTTCTCTGCATGCTTGCATGTATGTGTAGTGGAATACAATTGGGCTATTGTGCATAAAACAGTGCATTAAAATTGTGCGTAAATCAGATTTTTACAAACATGGAAATGGGAAACAAATATGTTTTGTTTTATTTGCATTTCGTTATATTGATTTGACACAAAACAGTCTCTCTCTCTCTCTCTCTCTCTCTCTCTCTCTCTTCAGTTGCTGGTAATTCTCTATTTCTCTTTGCCATTTTGTCAAGAAGCTGTTTCACTGCACTCAGATTTTCACTGCACTTTTTAATGTGACGTGTGTCGCCTCACTCTGTTGAGAAGACATTAATCTAAGTGTCGGGAAGCTCCTTCTCAATAAGAGGATTTCTTCCTAACCGTTTCTCTTTCTAGATCAGGGGTGTCAAACTCATTTTCACCTAGGGCCACATTAGCATAATGGCTGTCCTCAAAGGGCCTGATGTAACTTATAAATGTAAAACAATGTAAAGTAAAATAAATGTAACTACTCCTTAATGTTAAATAACTCATTATTTATAACTTATTCAAGTGACAATTCAGTTGCATAGAAATAATTGTAGGCTTGTTGTTCTAATATAAATCCTTTTGTTTTTTGTCAGCTTATGAAAACCCACATAACTCCATTAATGAAGGATCAAACTGTCCAAGTGAAACTTCCTTTTTTTTTTTTTTAAGACACTCAAAACTTTTAAGCTCTCGCGAGCCACATTAGATTATGGTGGGCCACATCTGACACGTGTTCTAGAGGATATAGTGATCTAAGTGTTTCTCTTTCCAGGGTACTAGCAGTTTTAGGCACGGGCAGTGCAGGCGCTTCATCCCTACAAGCCCTTTTTTTTTTACTTGTTTCCCTTTGCATGAAAATAAAAAGAAGTGAAAATGAACCTAAAAACGATGTTTTATATGTTCCATGAACCCGAGTTTTAAGGGTTCCTTCCTTCTGCTCTTCACGCATGTTGCCTCAGTATGAGCCAGTTCCGTGCAGGAGCATGAGAATTCACTATGACCTTACGACTGTCCATTGTTTCTGTTTTAGTCAATGTTGTTCATTGTTTGGAGTAGAAAAATAACAGTGTTTGGTGCAGGTCTATAACAATGTTTTGCTAACAGTGTAGATCTCTAGTCTCTCCCAAGATAAGCGGATGAGTTCTATCTGGAATTGGGTTTTCACTTCTGATGTCTGTTTTCTTAAATCTTTCAGGATGCTTTCTTGGTGATTGTCTGTGTAGGCAGTAATTTTTGTTTCTAATTCCTGTTCTTCCCTAATATCCTGTTTTTTCTTAAATTTACATTTATGCATTTGGCAGACGCTTTTATCCAAAGCGACTTACATTTCAAGCAATTAAAACATTTCATTATTTCTTGCTTTGCATGGGTTTAGAACCAATTCTCAATTCTCTAACATTAACAGCTCTTACCTGTGGGACAGAGCGCCGGTGTGTAAACATAGAGGTGTAACTGCCATACTATTATTATTATTATTTGATTGTGACCACCTGTGATTAGCTGAGCCATGGTGTGGATTCCTGGTCTGATGACCGCTCTACAACCTTCATCCAAATTAACCCCTTCTCAGTGGGAAAAGTCACTTTCTCCTTTTCTCGTTGACGCTGAAGTTCGTTTCTTTCAGCTCCCTGCTGCGACTCTTCAGCAGCTCCTTCTGCTTGTACTCTGCAAACTTTGCCACGATTAGCTGTGATTGCTGACCGGCCGTTTTTTTTTTTGTTGTTTTTTATGAGAACCCCTGGTCTGTTCTGAGTAAATACATCTCAGCCCCTTCCTTATGGCAACGGGGGGTACGCAACCTGATACTGATCGATATAATTGCAATGGGCAAAAATGTTATAGCTTAATCTCTATTGCGGTGCTTAAAGTGGAAACTTTCTGAAGTTGAAGTTTCATCACAAAGCTAAAGCTAATTCAGGTTTTGTGTGTAAAAGAAAACAGTAAAGCACAGATTCTGTAGTTTCTTTTCTGTTACGTTTATTTAAAACTGCAGTGTAATGTTATTGTTAAAGAGTTCCATTTAACCCAGTGAAGTTTTGGTAGTCATGTATAAACTGGATGCACAGTGCTCAGAGGTGTGCAAATAGAAGATCTATTAATGACTCAGTTGAGGTAATCAATGGATTATTAAATATGATTTGTCTGAAATTGTGCACTCTGCAGCCCGTGAGCTGAAACATCTCTGTTCTAAGCTTGTATGTCAAAGCTAATGAACCATCTCAGGATAATTGCCGGTTAACACTTGCTTTTAAAAAAGTGTGGTCACGAATAAATGAAGACAACCTGTTGTTAAAAGACAGCTATCAGTTTTTTAGAAGGCCTACCATAACCGGCCTCTTGGTTTCCGTACTAAAACGCACTTGGAAGATCTGAAAATTCATTTTGACCTACTGGCACAGGCACAATTCTGTAAAATACCACCATGGGATCTCACATAACGTCTAGGTTACTTGCGTAACCCCACGTTCCCTGAATAGGGAACGGAGACGTTAGTCGGGATTAGACCGACTGAATGGGAGCGAATCACCTGTGGGAGCGACTGCCGAACATATCAACGGGCAATTAATTTGCAGGCGTAGGTGATTGACTAGCAATCAGCCGGGTATAAAGCCGGGCGTGCCTACGCCACCAGTATGGAATTTTCCGAGGAGCTGGACCTACTTACCTCCCAGCGACCTCAGATCCATGACTTCAAGGGCATGGCGAAGGGTAACGTCTCCGTTCCCTATTCAGGGAACGTGGGGTTACGCAAGTAACCTAGACGTTCCCTTTCAGTCGGTCCCGGAGACGTTAGTCGGGATTAGACCGACTGAATGGGAGCCTCTTTAAAGGGCCATGCCCGAAGTCCGTCCAGACAGGCCGGCACTAAGCCCAAGAGAGGGGTTAGTAAGGCCGTAGTACCTGAATGGGATCTCCTTCTGCCCCTGCCCGGAATATTCATTGACGGGGAAGTCGTCCAACACTGAGAGCTCTGCTGTACTTGGTTGATGCTGACGACCAGAAGGAGGCACCCCTCGACCCGCAGGGAGGAGTGGCGGAGATCGCGTCGAGGCCCGAAGGGCTACCAGCGGGTCATCGTTCTGCAAGAGAAATCGGCAGAGACGGAAAAAGCATCGTTACTCACCAAGGCAAGGGGCGTAACGGGATGGGTTCATACTAGCCGCCTGGAGGGGGAGCTGTAAGAGAGACATAGAAAGGGAGCACCAACAGGGACTCCCAGATCTGGACCCTAGTTCTGCAGGGGCCAGGCCGAGGCAAAGCCTCCACTACAGAACCTAGCAGCGCTGACTGCTCCGCTCAGTCAGATGCTGGAGGGGGGAGGATGAGAGAGCCGCCCGAAAAGGGGGAGCTCTTAAGAAATGTACTTCTCCAATGACGAGGAGAGTACTGCAAGCGTACACCCCCACCGTCCCCTAAGGGTGACTGCCACCACACAGGACCGCAGAGGGAACGGTGCCTACGTCGAGGTTGTAGAACCTGACAAAAGTATTGGGTGTAGACCAGCCCGCAGCTCTACATAAGTCGGTGAGTGAGGCCCCTTTAGCCAAAGCCCACGAAGCAGCAAAGCCGCGAGTGGGGTGGGCCCTCAGATGGAGAGGGCAGGGAACCTCACACGCCTCATAAGCAAGGCGAATAGCTTCCACTACCAGTGGGCAAGCCGTTGCTTGGAGACCACGGAACCCTTACGCTGGCCTCCGAAACAAATGAAGAACTGCTGAGAGCAACAAAGCTCCCGGGTTCTGTCCAGGTAGACCCGAAGGGCTCTATGGACATAACGAACCCTGGGCTGGATCTGCCTCCTCCCGGGGCAGAGCTTGCAGCGTCACCACCTGGTCCCGGAAGGGGACCGATGGGACCTTGGGAATGAATCCGGGCCTGGGTCTGATGGTAACCAGTGAATCACCAGGGCCGAATTCCAGGCAGGATTCGTCGGCGGACAGTGCCTGGAGATCTCCCACCCTCTTAAGTGAGGCCAAGGCAAGCAGGAGTGCGGTCTTCAATGAGAGGACACGCAGTTCCGCTGAGTGCAAGGGCTCAAAAGGAGACTTCCGCAGCCCAGACAGGGCGACGGAGAGGTCCCAAGAGGGAACAGAGGGAGGTCTAGGCGGCCTAAGATGCCTAGTTCCCTTGAGAAATCTCACCGTCAGTTCGTGGCTGCCCACTGATTTCCCTTCGACCCGAAGGTGGAAGGAGAAATAGCGGCGGCGTAGACCTTGAGGGACGATGGGGACAGCCCCCGATCGAACCTCTCCTGGAGAAAGGTCAACACGACTCTGATGGGGCACGTCCTGGGGTCTTCCTGATGGGAGGAACACCAATCGACGAACCGACCCCACTTGCCAGCGTAGCATGCTCGGGTAGAGGGTGCTAGCGCGTGGTCTAACGTTCTCACCACGGAGGGTGGTAGAGGCTCGGGGTCCACCGCGGACAGATATGCCATACATGGAGGGCCCAGAGGTCTGGCCGCGGGTGCCTGTATCCCGCCCCCTGAGTCAGGAGGTCTGGACTCAGGGGGATCGGCCAGGGAGGGGCTGTCACGAGCGCAGAAGGTCTGGGAACCAGACTCGGATCGGCCAGAGGGCGCGACCAGGAGTAGTTCTCGCTCGTCCACCCTGACCTTGCACAGTAACTGTGCTAGAAGGCTCACTGGGGAAAACGCATATAAGCGTTTGTTCCGGGGCCAGCAGTGTGCCAGCGCATCTGTCCCGAGAGGAGCCAGGGACAGGGAGAAAAAAGCCGGCAATGGGTGTTCTGCCGGGAGGCAACAGGTCTACCTGGGCCTCGCCGAAGATATCCCATATCTGCTGAACAGCCCGAGGATGGAGCCGCCATTCTCCCGCCGTGGGGTGAAACCTGGACAGCGAATCCGCGATCTGGTTGCACCCGCCGGGGATGTAACAGGCTTTGAGCGACAGAAGTCTGCTCTGACTCCAGAGGAGCAGTCGTTGGGCGAGGTAGTGCAGAGCACGGGAGCGCACACCGCCCTGGCGGTTGATGTACGCTACTACCGCAGTGCTGTCGGTCCTGACCAGCACGTGCCGCCCCCGGAGGAGCGGGCCGAAGCGCCGTAGCGCTAGGGCGACTGCGACTAGCTCGAGACGGTTGATGTGCCAGCGAGAAAGCCGTCCGATCCAGGAACCGGACTCTCGGTGGGAACCGCACACAGCGCCCCAACCGGTCTTGGAGGCGTCGGTGGTGACCACCATGCGGTCGGGGGGACTCGAAAGAGGCACCCCGGACCGTAGGAAGCACTCCGAGTTCCAGACCTTCAGGTAAGGGAGCGCGCCTGTCGTGGACAGACGTAGAGCTCCCCGGCGCCATGCCCAACTCGGAACTCGCGAGAGAAGCCATAGCTGCAGTGGCCGCATACGCAGGAGCCCGAGTCGAATGACTGGGGCTGCGGCTGCCATATGCCCCAGGAGCCTCTGAAATAACTTCAGTCTGGCCACTGGTCGGGAGGACACCGCGGAAAGAGCGGTCAGCAAGGCCCTGGCGCGTTCTACCGATAGTTGCGCCAGCATGCTCTCGGAGTTCAGCTCCACCCCGAGAAAAGAGATGACCCTCACCGGAGTGAGGCGGCTCTTTTCCCAGTTGACCTTCAGACCCAAGCGGTTTAAGTGCGAGAGCACCTTGCCCTTGTGTCGGATCAACTGGTCCCTGGACGAGGCTATGAGAAGCCGGTCGTCGAGGTAGTCCAGGATCCGAATGCCTGCCCGGCGGAGCGGGGCAACCTTCGTGAAGGTGCGAGGGGAGAGGGCAAGACCGAAGGGTAGGACCTTGTACTGGTATGCATGGCCCTCGAAACAGAACCTTAGAAAGGGTCTGTGTCTCGGTACCACTTCTACCTGAAAGTACGCGTCCTTCAGGTCGATTGTTGCGAACCAATCTCCAGGACGGATGCACGGTAGAATGCAGCGGATCGTCAGCATCTTGAACCGGTACTTGGCCAGGTGCCGGTTTAGACGCCTCAGATCCAAGATTGGTCGCAGCCCGCCTGATTTCTTGGGGACCAGGAAGTAGGGGCTGTAAAACCCACGTTCCATATCGGCTGGGGGTACCGGCTCGATCGCGCCTTTGTTCAAAAGGGCGTCGATCTCCTCTCGCAGGAGTGAGGCGCCTGTTCGGGGAACAGGAGTGTGAAACACACCTCGAAACCTGGGGGCGGACACGAACTGAATCGTGTAGCCCTGCCGGATTGTCCGGACCACCCACTGTGAGACCCTGGGAAGCTTCCGCCAGGCTCCCAGGTAAGCTGACAGGGGGTGTGGTCGGGACGTGCCGATGGTCCCCACGGCGGGGCCGCCCGGAGGCGGGCTTGTGGGCGGAATCACCAGGGACGAACCCTGGGGGATGGTCAGATGAGGGCAGGGGTGGTGTGCCCCCGCGCTCTCTGCCATAGCCAGCGGAGCTCGCGCCCAAGTTGGGATCTTCGTCGGAGACCGAGGAAGAGGAACCCCAGAGCGCAGGGCATGCGAGTCCACTATTCTCGGGCAGGAAGTGAGATCTATCTTGACACAATAGGTGCTGCCGTCCCGAAGGACGGCAGCGAGGAGTGTGTGGTGGACTCCCCCCCCCCCCCTGGGGGAGCTGGGTCGATGACAGGACCCAAAGACAATCTCATATCCTCCCGAGTTGCCAACCTCAGGGGAGCTTCACTAGAAACCCTCGTCTGCTTTCGAAAACCTCCGAGGTTGGCTCCGTCATCCGCATGCAGGGGTTTTCCCCAGACCAGAGGTCGAAGGAGTAAACCATGGCGGGAGACGTACTCTTTGGCAGCGAACAGGCGGAGAGGGTTCCGGCACAGAAGCAACGCCCGCTGCTTCTGGCGTGGAACTATACCCAGACCCTCCGCCTGCTTCCTGATCGTGGAGACCTTTGACGAAAATCTCCACGGCGACGCCAAAGAGGCCATCCGGGGAGACAGGCGCGTACGGAGGCCGAAATCAGTCCTCGGGACGCATTGAAGCCTGCTCTAACCACAGATGGCGTTCCTGGACCACAAGCGTGGACATCGCGTGACCGATGTTCAGTACGGCTGATCTTGAAGCACAAGGCGACAAATCAGCGGCTGAAAGCGAGTCTCAGAGAGACTGCTGGTCACCACCACCCCGGTGCATGTCACGGAGGACCTGTAAGGTCGCCATAGCATGCAATGATGCAGCAGATTTACCCGCAGCTGAATAAGCTCTCATCATCAGGGCTGATGAAAACCTCCCAGCTTTGGCGGGAACACCCAAACGAAACCGTCAAGCAGCAGCGCTGTCGGGGTAAGCACCGCGACAACCTGCCCACTCGGGGAATCGAAGAGTAGCCCGTATCTGCTGCATTGACCAGAGTGGTGAAGAGGGAGGAGCTCAATCCCCTGACAGGCAGGGGAGCCTGCCAGAATTAATGAGCTCCTCGTGCTTCTCGGGGAGAAAAGGCACTAGCGGTATGCGGGGAACCTGTCCCGGCGCCTGCCAGCCACCAATTCTCCAGCCGTGACAGCATCGACTCGGGGGGGAGGAGTCACCTCCCGCCGATCGAGGCTGCGGCTGTGAGAGCACCGCGAACGCCTCCGGCTCCAGTTCAGCTGCAATCCCGGAGGAGGCAGCTAAACTGGAGAACCGAAAGCCGCGCCCCTTCCGATGCTGCGTGGGAGAGCAGATCGTCTACAGGATCATACGAGGTACCGGGCGACACCGAAGCGCCGTCCGATTCACCCGCAGACCAGACGGGAAGCACGCTCGGTGTTTGGGGATGACGCGAGGAATCACCTGACGCCGCTCTACCCAAAACTTCCGCGTGCGACTCAGCAGAGTGCTGCAATGCAAACACTCGCGCTTCACGAGAGCCGCGTCGGTGTGCTGGAAACCAAACACATCGCGCAACTCCCGTGACCGTCTTTTCGACGAGAAAGCCCACAACAGCCAGGAATAGTGCACGTTTGCTCATCGTGTCGTGAAAAATGGACAGGATTCTGAGAAAACGGCGGAAACACACTGGACAGGCTTGCTTGCTAAGATCTGAGGTGCCGGCGTGGTGGCGTGCTAATTCTAGGACTTAGCAGAGGTCAACACCAATGTGCCAAGGTAAGCAACCTACTAATCTTGCAAGCTGGTAGCGTCAAAGTTAGGAGAGAGAGTCTCACTCAGTCAGCTCCGAAGGAAAATTGCATACTGGTGGCGTAGGCACGCCCAGCTTTATACCCGGCTGATTGCTAGTCAATCACCTACGCCTGCAAATTAATTGCCCGTTGATATGTTCGGCAGTCGCTCCCACAGGTGATTCGCTCCCATTCAGTCGGTCTAATCCCGACTAACGTCTCCGGGACCGACTGAAAGGGAACTCAACATTTTCGTAAATCTAGGAACAGGATGATCAAAAACTCATCCAAATGTGTACCAACTACTTGTTTTTTTGTTTTTGTTTTACTTTTGGATTTCCACAATAAAATCTACACAAATAGATCCAAATCTGGAAATAAAGTGACTGCAGCCTTTTCAACCAAGTACCATCATCATGGAATCCGCATCTCAGACCACAGTTCAGTAATTAAAGCTGAAGCAAATGCTCTGCTCTGCCTTAAATTTCATTCAAACGAACAATCATCTCATTATATCTGACTGCAAATCAAGCTTGAGAGCAAAACAAAACAAACCAAATTGTCGACCATTTGGGCAATGACTGCATATGAAAATTGTATAGAGGTTCCTGTAACAACGGAAATGTTAACATTGAAAATTAACTCAGCGTAAAGTAACTTTATTTTATGAACCACATTTATAAACTCAAAGCATAGAATATACATAGAAGCAAATTAAAATAAAAGTTATACAACCACAAATATAGTCCATGTGATTTACAGAAATGCTGTTTTTCTGTAAGCCCTGATCCAGACGCTGCTGTGGAGTACGACTTTAAAACCATCCAGAACATTGACTGCTACAACACAGATTTCTGCGTGAAGGTTCGGCACGGTATGCGCTACTGGAACATGACCGTGCAGTGGTGGCTTCATCACTACATCTACCCCAATGCCCCCTTCAGATCTTATGCCCTCAGGTGTGCTCATCACCATCTGATCTTTGTGCTCTTCACCCCATTAGTGCTAATCTTCTTTTTCTTGTGTAACGGCAGGGCTGGATGGACTATGTTAATCAGCGCTTACTGGCATGGCCTCCATGCTGGCTACTACCTCTCTTTTCTCACCATTCCTCTGTGCATTGCTGCTGAAACTGCAATGGAAGCATCCATCAGAGCCCATCTTGGGCCGGTGGGTCAGAAAACATTCGACTGGATTCACTGGTTCCTCAAGATGAGGGCATATGATTACATGTGCATGGGCTTTGTTCTTCTAAAGGCTGGTGACACCATAAACTACTGGAGCTCTATTTATTTTGTTATTCACATCGTGGCCGTTGTGTGTATAGCAGTTGGACAGTGTATGAAAGGAGGGAGCAAGAAAGAGAGAAGAGAGTAGGGCTGATGGAGAGAAAAAGGGTGTGTTAAGAGAGAAGTCTGAGTAAATCAATAGAGCTGAGAAGTTCACGTTTCATCATGCATATGCACTGTAAAGAGCCATCAACTGCCATTTAAATGTTCTTTATTTTTCAAAATGCACCACGAATCCAACACCAAACCTTACTTTTAAATGTACTTTTTATTTCCTATTAACGCTCCGTATTAAAAATAACTTTTTGATTGGTGGAAACAGTCAGTATTGTTTATATTCAGTTAAATGTATAAAACGACTCAAAAGAGGATTGTTTAAAGAACTGGTTCTGTGACCACGGTTTCATCTCCCGCACACAGGACTCTGTTTACAGAGCTCAATGCTTGACTCTTGTTACAATGCACTGTTTTTAAGCCATTCAGAATGCATTGCTATTTATATGTCGTCAGTATTTCATAAATATGAAACACAGAATGTTCATGAAATAAAATGCAAATTGTCACAAAACCAAAATTCTTCTCGTTTATATGTTTTCTATCTCAGAATTTAGAGTCTGGTAAAGTGTGAGAAATGCTTTGCTAATTGTTCAATGGTTTGCTCCATTTTTATTTAAGTTTGTCATTAAATTCATCCTCTGGAGCCTTTCTTAGTAGAAGTCCTCATTTGACCCACCAAAAAGATTTGTCTAATTCATGACCATAACGGTTAGTTGGCCAATAATGATGCTGAATTGGGTCCGGCACTTCAGAAGCCAATGTGCCAGAACCACGCCATCCCAGTGCAAGTGCAAGTACTCACAACTTTGGGTGTTCCTTGTAACCGGGAGTTTCTAGAGGGAAGTAGCAGACGGGTGTTTTCTTTTTCAACAGTAACACAAGCCCAAACCCTTCAAGTGAAAAAATGTTTCACTTTGACATCTTAGGGAGAGATCAACACACATGGATTTTTTCCTTTGTTGGTGAGCTTTATGAATAAAAATGGTATAAAATAAAAAAATGGGATAACTGTGATTGAACTGTGTGTTGAATATTCTCTTCTTCAATGCTAAGAAGCATGTCAAGAGTCTTGAAACACAGGCTATACTTTTCCTGCCTTAGCCATTCTTCATGCCACACTGTGCCATCTTTTAGTATCTATTAGTGTATACAAATACAAAAAATACAATTATCACATTAAGAAACAGCAGACTGAAGCAACCAATTGACTGTTTACAACATGGATGAAGTCACCCATTGGTTTCTGCCCAAGTGAAATTAAGCTAAAAGTGGGCATCACCAGCAATCGCCTTCGTGAAAGTCCGTCACTTCCTGGAAGTAGTTTTCACACATGGAAACAGGGTTTGTCATCAGGCAACCTTTTGTTTTGTTTTTTGAGCCCTTGAAAGAAATTTAATCTCTGTGTTTTATGCATGACTGGTGACCTGCAGGTTTTGAATACCAGGAAGTTCCCAACATTTAATGGGATTCAAAGTCCACACGCCAGTGTCCCTGAGCAGATCCTGACACGCCTGTGCTCTTCTACACCAGTGGGAATTTGCGAAACTAAAGCTATGATTAACTGGGATTGAGCTGTTTGTCGAGTGTGGTGTTCAGGTTAAAAGCGTTTGATATCAGATGGAGCTGAATAAATTCAACTCTCAAAACCATCCTCTTCCAGGTAAGATTGACGATTCTTGAGCACAGTTTAGAATCCTGAAAGTACTAGAAGAGAGCTGTGGCAGTTTATTATGTATATTTACACGTTTTTGTATATATTTGGTTGCTTGTCTAGTATGTATTTTTGTCAACATATATACAGATAGTAATGGCTGGTAAAGGCACATTCTTAAAATAAATACAATGAAGGAAATTGACTCTGCTGATTTTCATTATTTGAACACAGACAAAGAAATTGTCAGTATATTTAAATCTATGTTTATGTCAATAGTAAAAGGCTGCATCAAGGAATATCTCAAATTTGAACAACCGTGAGGAGGGTGATTTTTACAAATATAAGCCCACATCTGTGCACCTTTTAAACAATCACTTTTACATCATAATGATTTAGTATCATTGAACTGCATGTACAATTGCATGCACCTTCAATACTAACTCTATGCACAACACTACAAACACTACGTCTATAGTTTTATAGTTTTATTTTTTTAGCTCAAATAGAGGTTTTGAGACTAGCAACTCAAATTGTATGCTGCCTCCACAGATTTTAGGGATTATTGTCTAGAGCACACGTGTCAAACTCCTGGAGGAGTTAGTGGAGGGCCGGAGCCCTACAGAGTTTACTTCCAACCCTGCTCAGAAAAACCCAGACCTGAAGCTTACAAACAGCCTGAAGGACCTAACGAGCTGCATCAGGTGTGCGTAGTTGAGGTTGGAGGTAAACTGTGCAGGGCTGGTCCCCTGGTCTAGAGACTGGCCAAAACTCTCCAGAGGGAGGAGCTTGAGCCCCTGACAAACAAGTTTTGTTAGCTCCTCATTCATCTCTGGGAAGAAAGGCACTGAAGGTACGTGGCGAACTGGGTCCTGGCGCCATTTCAAAATCCAAAGTCATCCAACCGCAAAGGAGCCTTGTCATTGGGTGTAAGCACCTCTCATCAGATCACCAGCCCAGCTTTAGAGAGCATGGCAAACACTTTCAGCCCTGAATCAACACATGCTGGGGCGTCAGAGGAGCCGTTGGAGGTCCTCTTGAAGAAAGTCCTCCAAAAACACCAATGCAGGCTTCGAAATTGCCTTGCAGCGCAAAGAATCATTCTGCATAAGAGCGACGGTGGGGTGTTTGAAGCCCAAACACACTTCTTGTCAACGTCTTTTGAAGAGATAAACCCTTGGAGTTATGAATATGTAAATATGTCTGCCTTTAAGGGAGAGTTTAGAGAAACACTGGAACAGAATTGGCTAGAGTTCAGGAGGTACAGTGGATAATGCTTTCTAGGGTTGCAAGTAAGCAATCTTCCAGTGGTAGCATTGAAGTTAGACGAACTGGTTCACTCCAAGGAAAAGACAGAATGAGTATAGACTCCCGCTGTTGTTATCACCCAGCTGTTTAATGATTTAATCAGCTACATCTGCCAGGTGCAAATTGGAAGTTGAAAGTATTCTGGACACTCCCAGGGATCATTCCATTAGTAGATCACTCAACATATGTTTGACTGAACAACTGAAAGGCAACTATGTCATACACACACTTACATTTTTGAAAGTAGTCTTTCCCTCTAAAGAACAAAGTGAAACGTATAGAAATTGGTTCAGAACCACAATGTGTCATTATTTTCCTCATACGTTATTTCAACAGACTACCCTAGCCCTAATGGATCACTTCGATTTCGAGCAACTGGAAATGTGTCCGCTTCATTCCAGGACAGTGAGGATGCCGGGTCAGCCAAGTTTAACTGGGCCTCCACTCATGAGGATGCTGATGGCTCAAGTGAACCACGAAGTCTCCGGGAGCTGCCACTGCACCTGGGGCTGAAGAAGGCCGTCTGGTAGAGAGAATTATACATAATTTAACATATTGACAATGGCTGCGCATTTTCAAATCATTAGCCAACAAGGGGGTGTTTTCAGACACACCTTGTATTAGGTCAAGACCCTAATGGTGCATCTTCCTGTGCACGGTTTTTCAAAAGGTTTAATGTGGATCAAATTTCCTGGATTTAGTAATCTTTTTTTTGCGCTCCGTGATCACATAATCCAGCTTATTTTTGAGCAAAATTTTTAAAGCAACATTGGAATGGATCAATCTGATCTGAATAGCCAAATCTGGATAACCAGTGCTCAAACAGGACAGGAAATCACAATGTAAAAACCGTGAGCTTTGTGTACCGTTGTATCCTTAGTAAACACAGGAAAAAAAAAAAATCCGCTTCCAGCAGTCCAATCATCTGAGACCTACAACACAAATACTCTACATTGAGGATACAACAAGTATGATGCAATTAGGTGCAACACAATAGTGAGACATTTCTGTTTTGGATTTAAAAAATCTTTGTATAACATCACTAATAAATATACTAAAATCAAAACTATTTTCATAAAATATTGTGATGAATATATATAAATTAGTTTCAAAATAAAATGTATTGTTTTTGATCAATTTTGACAGCTGTTTGGGGAATTATTTTATGATGCCTCTTTTATTTTATGATAAACTCTTTCTACTTTGCTATAGGCCTATACCGAAAGGCTGACTAATCACTGTAGCCTGACGGATGAACAAATACAACTAAAACCTGATCAATAAATAGGATACCTTGTAAGATACTGCATGATCCAAATATAGCATCATTTGATACATACAAAATGTTTTCATTACATTTATCAAATCCACGCTGAATCCACCCTTCTGATGGGATCAGTTTAATCCAGATTTTATGGATCAAAGTGATCCAAATCCTACAAAAAAGTTTTGAAAAACCCAAACTAAAGGTTTGATCCGGATCAAAACCAAGATTGATTTGTGTGATCTGATCCATTTATGTAATACATTTTTTTCTTTTAAAAATCCATTTTCAAGATTTGATCCAATACGTTATTCTAGCGAATTACTTTTTAAAAAAACCAGGCCCTGGAGATGTTACATTAGCTAAGATCACTCAAACGTTCATGATAAATCTTCCACATTCCTAAACATGACACGTGTGACAGGAACTGTAGTAGAGCAGACAGTTAAAAACTAATTATTTATTCTTTATCTTACCCACTTGTCTGCTCCACTGGGAGTCGAAGGTGGGATGAGTGCTGAAACTCTCTCCCTCCTGTGACAACCATTACTGTGGGGACCTTGAGCAAGTCACCAGTTACCACAGCTCCCTGCTGCAGCCATGGCTGCCCACTGCTTCCGGTGTGTGTTCACGTTGTGTGTGTGCCCTTGGATGGGTTAAATGCAGAGCAAAAATTCCTTGTATGGGTCACTCTATACTAGGTTCTATCGTCACTTTCACTTCACTTTAGGCTAAAGGCAGTGGTACACCTTGGACAACTCGCCAGTCCATCATGTTGTTGGGGTTGTGTGGGAAACCGGAGTACCCGGAGGAAACCCACACAAGCTCAGTGAGAACATGTAAACTCCTACCGGAAAACCCATGCCTACCGGCAGACTTCTTATGCAAAGGCCACGGTTCTACCCACAATGGGACCCTTGCAAACACATTATTATTTATTTAATACTTGCTAGGCACAAGTGATAGTTGGGCTTCACTTGATATCAGCATTTATACCAAGGCTAAGTTAAAAAGAACAATAATTAATTCATAGTGGAGAACCAAGTGTGAATGACCATACTGAGCACAGCTGTAGTATAGAAATATAGTTGAATGGCACAAATGACTTCTTCTTAAATTATTTTTTTGTGAATACTTGATGGTTGTCTAGCTATAGAGTGAACCAAAATCAATGGTCTTTTTGTTTTAAGCTTATCTTTACCTTGTTAATTGATCTAAATATAGGACGTTTGAGTGGAGGAAGTGGACGCTTTCTCAGCTATTTCATCCGAACTTGTGCAGACTCATTTCATCATTGGGTTTGGGCTGATTTGAATAATTTTTCTCAATCTGCAGATGTCCTTTCAAGGGAGAAATTCCTCCAAAAATGTAAATTTTTTGGACAGGACACTCAAGTTTTACTGGCAGTCATCAAATCTAGTTTCTGCAAATGTGGCCACATCACCCCAATTCTTTATTCACTGCTCTGGCTGCAGATAGCTAGAGAACATTTTTTGCTCATCTGTAAAGTGCATTGATTTGCCTCCAGTGATGGTGAACTTCTGAATTGCTGATGCCATGTGAAAACATCTTATGGGTATAAATACATTTAATGACTGCTCTAATTACAAGGTCTAATCATAGCGTCTGTGCTCTTTCCAGGCAGGTGCAACAGATGAGCGTTCCTGTTGTTTCCAGCTCCTGGAACATCAAGCAGTCAAAGGCCTGTCGCCTTTATTTTGATGTTGCCAAGTCAGTTCTAAGCAATCTTATCCTGTGGAGGCGAGGAATCCAGAGGATAGGAGGTAATATAGTTGATGAAACTGTCTTGATAACTTTGTGTTTACAAGAATGGTTGTGATTACTGTTAACCTTAATGTAAACTGTTTGATTCTAGATTATACACTACTCACAGTAAGAAATATTATTATTAACATGAATGCTTTTTCTATTTGCTTTGAATTTTAATGAAATGTTAAAAAGTTTGCTTTAATATTACTAATAATGAATGAGATGAAGACCATCTTATTTAGTTGAATCTGCATTACCTCCAAAATTTAGACAATAACAAGGATAGGCCAAAATAACAAAAATGTCCAATATCAGTATCGGGTGTTTCCACCACATGCTGCAGCTTCACATCGACGTCTCCTGCTCCTCACCAGCCTCATGATGTTGTCCTGAGCTAATGAATTCTACTCTTCTACAAGTTCGATACGCAGTTCCCTTACAGTCGAGAACGCAGATGAATGTCGAGTTCTTCGACTATGGGGGACTTACCGATCCTGGGAGGTGGTACCGAGCATTTAATGGGCAAATTAATTGATTTGCGAGTGTAGATGATTAGCAATCAGCCGCTCTATAAGAGGAGCGCTTGCCTCTACACTCATTCTGCTTTCTTCCTCGGAGCGAATGGTGGTGCCATCCTCTGAATTTCGAGACTTTCTATACAAGCTGAAATATCATAAGGTTGCTTACCTCTGCATACGGTGTTGTTCTGTGCTAGCCCAGATAGCCGACCACCTAACCGCGGCACCTTTTGATTCCAGCTCGAGCCTGTCAGCCTCTTCAGGTCTCAAAGCGATCTCCGCATGCCTCTGTTCCACATCAGAGGCGCCTCCTTCTGGTCGCCCTGCTGTTCAGCACCTGCAACTCCTCCGCAATAGATTTATTCTGGGCTAAGGGGCAGAAGGAGACTCCCAGTCTTACACCTGGCTATACCTAACCTTAACAGCTTAGAGTCAGACTGACTGGATGGACTTGAGGCATGGCGTTATGGTCAGAAGTTCCCCATAGTCGAAGAACTCGACATTCGTCTGCGTTCTCGACTGTAAGGGAACGTCTAGATTACCTCACGTAACCCCCGTCCGCCCAAGTCGCTGAATCTGAGGTGCCGAGAGGTAAGTAGGTTTGGCTTCTCGGAAGAAGCAGAATGAGTGTAGAGGCAAGCGCTCCTCTTATAGAGCGGCTGATTGCTAATCATCTACACTCGCAAATCAATTAATTTGCCCGTTAAATGCTCGGTACCACCTCCCAGGATCGGTAAGTCCCCCATAGTCGAAGAACTCAACATTCGTCTGCGTTCCCTCCTTTAGGGAACGGGGGTTACGTAAGGTAACCTAGACGTTCTGCCAGGTCACGTGGGGGTAGGCTACATGCATGTGGCAAGACCAGGGGTGTCAAACATCAGTAGTAGTAGGGGTGTAGTCCCATCAGTACCTCTCTAGGACTAGGTGGTGTCCTTGCAAGCTCTGCCCAGGGAGGAGGCAGATCCAGACCGGGGTTGTGTTGTCCTGATAGAGCCGTCAGGACCCCGGACCCAGGAGTTTAAAAAAACGGTCAGCAGCTTTTTATATGCTATGGGGGACGGCGTCAGGTGTATGCGGTCTCAAAGCAGCGGCTAGTCCAGTGGATTGTGGAAGCTATCCATCATGCTTACCAGGCTCGTGAGACGCCCTTCTCTCTTGATCTGAGGGCTCACTCCACCTGTGGCATTTCCACAGTGTTGGTGTTGGTCTTAACCAACAGGGGCTGTCACTTACCGCTATATGTAAAGCAGCAAGCTGGTCAACACACAACACCTTCATTAGGTATTACAACCTCAATGTCGGCTTTATCTCATCTCCACTTCTGAGCGGTGGACCCCTTTGGTGCCCCCTTCTGATGAATTTCATATAACTCCCAGGTTGATGGCTATGTATTCCCCTGTTCAGTTCCCTACCTTCTCATGGGAGGAATGGTGCTTCTTTACCTGCCACTTCACAGTACAATGTATCTCACGCACCTAGGAATCATTCCTGAAGTCGTAATTACGACAATACATTACATCTGAATTATGTTTCTGCCCCTCTCATGTTGCTTCCTCTTAGCAACCCTGATTTACCTTTTGGTGTGTAACCGGTAGAAACTTTCAGCCAATCAGATATCTTTGCTATGCCCACGTCCCGCCTCTGTGCATCATTTGCCCTTACTCTGAAGTGATGCATTTCCAAAGAAGGAAAAAGACTGGTAATGCCCAAATTAAAGTGAAAAACCCTTCACCGTAAACCTTTGCGTGATGTTATTGACACTACATCCATGTTATATACAGTTACTAGTTGCTTCTCATCTCTATTGTGATTGGACCAGTTGTCTGGACTTTTGACACAGTACACATCATAACACAGCTTTGATCGGTCACACCCCCTAAATGACTGTTCTTACCATTATAAATGCTGTGAACTGAATCTTAAGTTTGTCCAATCAGGAGATACATATGGTTGATATCACATGTTGTAATAGAGATGCGAACAGAGCTCACAATGTGCAAAATGACTTAACATACTTCTCTTGTTTCCTCAGACATCAGAATTTACACCTAGTTAATGTTCATTAAAGGAATTGTTCTATGGGAATATAACCCTGGAACAACACACCATTCAAGCCACGTCCCAATGCACAAACAGTCACGCTTTCCCTCTTCATCTTATTGCTTTTAATAGGTCACTTCGGTGGAGGAGTCCAATCGTACTTTCTCTTCCTGAGATTTCTTGTGATCCTCAACTTCCTGTCTTCATTGTTAATCGCAGCATTTGTGCTCATACCCAGCATCGTGTTTCACTCCATGGACTTCGGCTCCACCATCATAACATTCAATGCAACTGGTAAGACCAAACAGATGAGAGCTGGATAACACAAACCACTCCCTCCCTGAACTTCAGATAGTCAAATGAAGCTGAAACACCAGTCTGGCAACATGTTGGCAATTATGCAATCACTGTCTAACAGAACAAAGGCTTACAAAAGCACATAGTGTATAGTTTGGTAAAGCATCATTTGATGTGGCTACTTTAGATTTCAGTAAAACTTTCAGACAATTATTTGTCTTTCTTTTCTTTTGAATTGCAGTGTTTCACAGTGGTTACCTAATACCAAAGATGTCATTTTGTAGTCTTTTTATTATCAGGGGATTTCCGGCTTTACAAATCATTCCTGCTAACATCATTGATTTCAGGGTAAAAGACATTGACATTTATTCCTTATTCTTAAATGCTGTTAATTCTTAAGCTACATTCACATCGAACGCGGTTTGCGCGTAAAAAAGCGTGGGTCAGGTATTTTTCCAACCCGCTGGACCCGCTATCATGAAATTATTTGGTCCGCCCTGCACCCGTGAATCTATTTTTACATTCCACCCCGCACCCGCAACTATTAAACAGACATACTAGGCATTGTGATTAAAATAAAACACCATTTTTTCAGCTGAAAGAGCTCGGAAACATCTCCCTATAAACTGACAACATATGATTATGATTGAACAGTAAATCAGGTGATATTAATAACAAGATAATGCTACACATTTACAAAGCAGAGGTAGCACTGTGGCCTTCCAGTTAGAAGCCTGTTCGAGGCTCCCCGGTGACTTTCCAGGAAGGAGTTTGCATGTTCTCCCCGTGCTTGCGTGGGTTTCCTCCGGGTACTCCAGATTTCCCCCACAATACCAAGATGGTGTGAGTGAATTTTGCCCTGCGATGGACTGGCGACCTGTCCTCCACCTCTCGCCCAATGTGCAAAGCTTGGGCAAAAACATAGCAAAGCTTTATTGTGAGTGTATTTACAGTTTTAAGAGTAAGTGTACAAATGTTTGGAATAAACATTCAGTTTGTAACAATGAAATTATATTTTATGTACCTTAAACATACGAAAGCACTTTTTACAAGTGTACAGAATATATTCATTTAGTTACATTCATAAAAGTTAATCTATTTAATTACTTTTTTTAAGAATACATTTTATAAGATTCCATCTTTTACTTACATGAATAATATCTTGCTTGAAAAAGGAGGGCTGAATTAAAAGAATAAGAACATGTTTAATTCTCCTAAAAGATTTAAACCTAGTTTAAAATATAAATATGAATATATTTATTTCTTCCAAGCAAGATACTTTTTTCATTTAACTTTAAAAACGTAGATAGATTTTATGACAGTCTATCACTGTTGTTTTAATTCCAGAAAGTCTCCAAGCTGCCCACGTCACCACTACAGCAAGCTCCTGATTGGTCAATGCAGAAAACCCACCAAAGTTCGGTTTTCTGAACTCGAGCAATAGATGCGGTTCAGAATACTTGCTTACTGTGCCTCTAAAGGCTCATACTCAAGCAAACACGTCTTTGCATTGACTTGACATGTAAACCACTTGCGCAAACCGCGTTCAATGTGAATGTAGCTTAATAGCTTCATGGTAGTCAAACTCAACACAAACACCCCTTCATCACAGGGATCACATGGTCATTTTGTTAGGTTTGTCCTCCTGTTCTGTTACTTTTATTTTGTCCTTTCTCAGAGTCTTTTATTTTGAAGCTTTCTCTTATGTTCTGACCACTTCTGCCTCCTTCCTTGTCTGGGTTTCCCTATTGTTCCTATTATTCTGGCCACTTCTCTTGTGTATGTGTCTTTGTTGATTAGCCCTCATGTGCTACACCTGGGGGGTATTCCAGAAAGCAGGTTATGTGACATACCTGGGTATGTTTAAGGATAAGTTCGTGGATAACCTCAACTTTCGGTTCCAAAAACGGAGGTAACTTTCTGGGTATGTATGTAACCATAGCAACTGACTCTCTGAAGATAACCTGCTCGGGAGCAGGTTATGTTTCAGTGTAACTTCGTTTCAGAAGGTTGGTGAGCATGGCGTGCCCTTTTGATGAGGATCCTGTGGACGTAGAAGCACAAATTATACGAGGTTTTTTTTTCGTCGGGAGAGGGTTATAAGACCGCGTATTGATGTGTTTGCATACCCTAATGAATATTTGAAAGAGCGTTATCGCTTTTCAAAAGATTCGTTAGTTTATTTAACACGTCTTTTAAAACCGCATATCGCGAATGTGACAAACCGCGGTTCTGCGCTTAGCACAGAAAACATTCTGTGCATAGCACTTAGGTTTTTTGCGTCTGGACATTTTTTGTACAGTGTGGGCGATTCAGAGCATGTGGGAAAGGCAACTGTGTGTAGAGCCGTTCGTACAGTATGTCTGGCACTTAAACAGTTCTTACCCACGTTTGTACAGTTCCCTGGCCATAAACCTCTGCTTGTTATTAAAGACGAATTCCACAGAGTGGCAGGTTTGTCCTTTGTAGTAAAATCTATGACGCATATTTAATATTTAGTCATATTATGTATATCTATACATGTATTAATTATTTTCGTAGTGATATAACATATTCAAAAGGCTGTATAAGTCATACTTCATTATTTTGTATTATAATAAAACGGGAGCCAATACCAAATTTGTAATTTAATACACTCACGCATTTACTCTGTCCGTTATTTTTTGCCAAGCCAACTCTCTTGCTTTAGCTGATGCAGCTGTATTGCTTCTTTTTAATATTATTGGCTTAAACTCCTCATAAGCGTGCATTAAAACCTCCAACTCCGCCTCTGTGAAATACGCCGCTCTCTTTTTTTCGCTTTGACTTTCCATGGTGACTCGTGAAATCGGCGATCCATTGAAAATGTCTTTATATATGCACCGTGCACGCGCATTAACTCTGGGTAACCAGTTGGAGGTTGATTAAACTTACTCTTCTCAGGTGTTTTGGAACCGACATACTCATGGTATGCCTGTTTGGGGTAAATCAACCCAGAGGTTATGATTTATCATATGGTAAGTTAACCAAGCTTTCTGGAATACCCCCCTGCTTCTCTGTTTAGGTTAACTTTTCCCCTCATTATCCTGCTTCCTTGTTCCCTCTCCCCTGTGCGGGTTCATTATTTTGATACTGATGTGTGGTTTCACAACTAGAAGTGGTGAGCTCTGGCTTCAGTTATTTTGTTATGAGAGAGAACTATTTTATTTGTGTTAATGTTTTCTCTGTTTTGTTTTGAAGTATAGCGTTAGCTTTGTTCTGTTTATTTAGTCAAGGTTTTGCCTTGCCAAAGGCTTTTTGTGTTTGTTTGTTTGTTTATTTATTAATAAAAACAAGAGTTTGCTCTTGAGTGTTTGTTTGTTGTGTGCAGCTGAGTTCATTCTCCTTTCCCTTTACCATCTTGGGGAGGTAGCCCTTAACACACTTCCAGTATCGTGTGGAGAGCCTCAGGGGTCTGTTATGAACCTAGTTATGCATAAAGATCTAATATTCATTTAATCCAAATAAAATAATCTGTTACGTCCTTATGTATGTTTTTTACCTTTTTGTCACTCTGTCCTAATCTGTGCCACTCTCATTCCTCTCAGCTGCTCTGGGCTTGATTGGAGATCAGGTGCTGCTCACTGATCTCCAATCAAACACCCTTCTCTCTCTCCCCCCTCGTTTTCAGTCTTGTCCTGTCTGGAGAGTGAGGAACTCTTTGTTACCCCTACTGTGAGTGAGTGATCTTTCCTTCTCTGTAATATGGTGGTTGTCTGTTCCTGGGAGGCTCTCTACAGCCATGCTAGCTTCCGGCATCTAACTGTGATGCTCCACTATCTCTGAGCGTCACCCACCTCACTGCCCACCTGAGTATGTTCCACCACAGCAACATGCCATCACTGGGACATGCAGAGCCTAATGTCAACAATATTTTGTGTTACAATATATATATGACTTTTAAATTTGAAATATATGAAAACTTAAATCAACATGGCATCTATATAAGATGGAAAAATTTTGAAACCACATTTCATATTTTTTCTTTCAACTTCTGTGGATAAACTCAAAGAATCAAACCTAGACATTCTGGTTCAGGGGCTCACTCTCTGCACATTAATGGTAAACATCACTTTATGTTAAGCTGATGAATTAAAAAATATAATTAGTATGTAAAAACACTTTAAAAAACAGTGTTCCTATGATTTCATTTGAAACAGATGTGGAGAAATGTATGCAGTATGATCCCAAACCTGACGCACTGACGGTGTTCTACACATATTTCCTGGACCTGGTATCAGGAACGGTACAGAAAAATACACAAGAATAATGAACCTATAAATAGATCCTCATGTGTACACAATATATCAATATTTCAATTTCAGAAGTGTTTCTAAATGAGAACCATGTTTTTCCTAGTTAAAATATGTGTCTCCTTAAGAGTTACATAGTGTTGCAAGTGGAAATTTGAATCTCTACGCTAACATTGTTGTGAACTTCACAATCAAGGAACTTAAAGCCACAGGCAACCAATTTTTAATAATATTAACACATATTTTTGGAATTTACTGTCAATGGTCAACATTCATTCATTCATTCATTTCACAACCTGCTTAATCCCTTTCATTGTCACGGGGGTCTGCCGGTGCCTACCTTCAGCGCACATTGGACGAGAGGCGGGGGTCCACTCTGAACAGGTCGCCAGTCCATCGCAGGGCAACGTGGTTAAGATTAAAAAGAAAATATTAAAGTAAGCTGAAATATGGAAATGTTGACAAAAAATCTGTAACTTTAAACTTGTTTTACCCAAATTCTGGTTCTGTGCACCCTTTTTTCAATTAAAATTAGCTGGTAGTGATGCGGCGGAAAGATTAGTAGATTGCCAGTTCGAAGCTTGCTGGTAACCGTCCTGGGGACCCTCTGTTTTCCCCCTCAATCCCAAAAACTTGCATTTAGGTTAATTGAGTGAGTGAATGTGTGTGTTAACTGGTGATGGACTGGCCATCCTCTCCAAGAGTGTACCCCCGCTACCCCCGCTAGCTGACCCTGAAAGGTAACAAGTGGGTAGGAAGATGAATGAATTAATTGTAGTTATGCCCTTCCACAACCATGTCACATGAAAGTGTTTCCAGTGTGATATAAGGATTAATCAGGCTTCTCTTTCTTTAGGGCTTTATGGAATATTCCTATCTTTTTTACGGCTTTTATAATAACACAATGATTGAAAGTAATGGTTTCTCATACAACATCCCCATGGCCTATCTCCTGACAGCAGCCTTCTATTTTCTCTTCTGCTTTATTTGCATCATTATCAGGTGAGTCAGAACTTTTGTGAACATTTGTTTTCAGTGAACATCTTGCTGAACTGTTAAGCTGACATCTCTGTTTGACCAATAGAATGGGTGGTATGGCGCGCGTTATGGTGGAGACGGGTGAAGGAGCAGTAGGGGGTTACAGTGCGCTGGTGTTTACAGGATGGGATTATGGTCTCCAAGGAGACCGTGCTACAAAACTAAAACAAAACAACCTCCGGTACCGGTTACAGGTCTGTCTACTGGAAGTTTACTATTGAAGTGTCTTCGGCTTTGAGTATTTTACATTCATATGACACAGGGAGTAGGTGCGGAGTTGCATGCCCCTTTAATTCTAAAGAAATTACTTACACACCATTTCATGTTACATTAATGTGACTTTCCTCACTGGGTTTCTCTCTCTTAGGTGGATTTAGAAGAGGAAAGGCTGAAAAAACAGGCTGCCTCCCTGAGTTTGGGCCAAACAGTCTCTCTATATGCCTTTCGGATTTTCCTTAATCTTGTCGTCTTAACACTCATTGGTGCAACTTTCTATGGAATTGCCAAAGCTACAGAGTTCAGCCAGGTTAGGCCAAAAACGTGGCATTACATCTCACCAGATGCTCTTCAGTTGAAACTTATCAAAGAAACTTGTAATGCAATGTTTAAACACAGCCATCTTTATGTAACATAATGCCATGTGAAAACAATAGATGTGTGGTCCATGCTACAAATGATCTCTCTCTCTGCCAGACTGCTTGTGTTTCACACGCCTTGAATGTTTGTCTTTGGCATATCTGGCATTTATCTGGCACTTGCATGTGCTGTGTGGATTGAGACATGGCCTGAGTCTGGCACATGCAAGTGGCAGATAAATGCCAGATATGGCAAAGACAAACATTCAAGGCGTGTGAAACCCAAGCAGTAACCTCCTACTCACTGTGAAGTAAAGAGAGTAGTGACCGAAACTGCAATTTACTGACCGGCAACTTAGGGATGTGTTTAAAACCTGCAACCCGCTAGTGACTTTGCACTTCGGGCCACGAAGACTGCAGCTAAGAACATTGGCTGCACAATGTCCACTTCAGTGGTCCAGGGCTGCCATTTTTGGCTGCTACAGGAATCTATGCTTCCCTTGACCTTATGGTAACCTTACCAATCCTCCAACCAAGAGTTTAATGGAAGACACAGTCGTCCTCTATGGGTTCTTGGAAGCTTCTTCCAGTCATGGCCCAGTAGCTGGCAGTTGTGGCCTAGTGGATCAGGTTATTGACTGGAGATCAAAAGATCGCCGGTTCAATCCCCAGCTCCACTGGGAGTCGAAGGTGGGATGAGTGTTGAAACTCTCTCAACCATGCCTTGAGCAAGTCACCAGTTCCCCACAGCTATGGCTGCCCACTGCTCCCAGTGTGTATTCACAGTGTGTTTGTTCACTGCTGTATGTGTGCACTTGGATGGGTTAAATGCAGAGCACAAATTCCTTGTATGGGTTACTTGGTCCCAAAAGTCACTTCAAAGAAGTGCCCCTGAAGATGATTACTCTGGAAGACAGAAAGGTCTTTCCGTCTAATCAACTCCCCATGGAGGATGTAATTTCCTGCCCGAGAAGAACATCTTCCTTGAGTGCTCATGACAAAGACTCCTACTCAGGCACAAGTTCCACTGGCAATGGCAGAGAGCCGGAGAGACTCCTCCCCCTCCTCTAACCATCTCATCTCCCAGGGTTCGCCCGCTGTGATTTTTTCCCCCTAACTCTGCATCACTACGACACCCCCCATGTGACTATTGGCATGTCTGTACTTGAACCCTTGAACCCTGGACTTGTCAGTCCACCAAAGAGCCTGATGGAAGCTTCCCGGAGCCTCACAGTGAGTTGTCTAGACAATCTGGCAGGGCTACATTCAGTGCATGTACAAGCCCCCCAGGTTTCGAGGCGTGGTTCACACTAGAGATGTTCCGATACCATTTTTCCCCTCCCGATACCGATCCCGATACTTGGGCTCAGGGTATCGGCCGATACCGAGTACCGATCCGATACCTGGGTGTGTATCTGTATATACAGCTGTAGATACTACTAGCCCTGTATTAATTAAAATTTTATGCATTTTATAATTTAAAATAAATTATTTTATGCTGTGCTTCAGATATACTCAATATGGCAATGACAATAATCAATATGGACATGAAAAAAAATTAATAGACATACACTATCTTTGAAATGTGGATACAAGAGAGTGGCAACTGCATACAAGGGCTCTTCCTCGATGGTTGTGAATCGTTTCTTGACGGCCTCAAGAAGAGTGTTTTTAATTGTTTTTAGACCAGTGTCCTCCTGGCTCTCCCGAGCAAGGTGCCATTTTAGAACTGTAACTGAGGGGATCCGCTTTTTTCATGTTGCTTGCGTTGTCGCGCAAAATAACATTAACACGGGATTCAGAAATATTCCACTTCACAAGCACACCCTTGATTGATTCAGCTATAGACTTGCCAGTGTGCGAGCCGCGAAAGAGAGTAAAAGGTGACGGCGTCACTGTGTCCAGCTCCAGATCGCGCGTCCTTTAGTTTATATGAAATGTGTTCACGCACTGTCTCATATAGCTTAGGAAGCGCTGTTTTGGAGATATATTTGCAACCAGGCAAACTGTACCGGGGCACCAAATGTTAATTAAGCGGCGAAAGCCCACGTTTTCGACCACTGACAGTGGCTGGTCATCCAGTACAATAAACTCGATAATCTTGTTGGTTATCTTTATTGCTCGTTGGATGTCTTGTGTAAACTTTAGTCTTTGTTTGAATGAAGCTTCCAATGTTTGTTGCGTCTGGCGCGGCTTGTCCTTCTCCTTGGTTGCTTGTGGAAACACGACACAAGTTCCTGTGTTTACATTCTGAGCAGGGCCAGCGAAGAAGAATTGATTTCCGCTTTGCAGCGATAAGCGAAGCTAGCGGGTGTAACTAGGTTATGTTTATGAAAATGGTATCGGATCGGTACGTGGACTCAAATCCTCGCCGATACTGATGCCAGATTTTTTTGTGGTATCCGGAGCATTTTCGATACTGGTATCGGAATCGGAACAACTCTAGTTCACACCCCTGTCCCCCTGCGAGTGGAGATCGCTGCACTTTCAGGAAAAGGGGCAGTGGAGCCCAACCTACAGCTGACAAGGAATGCAAGTTTTACTTCCTGGTCCCCCAAAAGTCAGACGAATTGCAACCAGTACTAGACCTCAGGCATCAAAACCGTTACCTGGCCAAAATTCAGTTCAATATGCTACCAGTTCAAGATTCTACTGTGCGTTTATTCTGGGCATTGGTTGGCAAAAATAGACCTGAAGGACACATACCGTGATCCCATGCCGCAGACTTTTTCTAAGACCATAGGTTTTGGTCCAAGACTCATGCCTACCAGTACTGTGTTCTACCATTCGGTCTTTCACTCTTCCCTCTCAACTTCACAAAGGTTGTGAGAGCGGCCCTCACCCCGCTATGCTGAATGGGCCTCCGGATCCTGAATTACCTAGAATTACCTGGCTTCTGACTGGCATCTCATCTCGAGACCAGTTGATTGAGCACAGGAAAACAGCAAATGGTGTTCCAGCACATCGGCCACCTGGGTTTTCAGGTCAACTGAGGGAAGAGCCACCTTTGCAGGTTGTCTCTTCTCTCAGGATACAGCTGAACTCTATGAACATGCAGAGGCGTCTCCCTCAACTGAGGACAGCTAATCCTCTTCAGTCTTGAGCAACTTCCTCTTTAATGATGAAGGTCCGAGCATGGATATGAGTTCCAATTCAAGTGCATCCAACCGTAGCAGCTAACCTTTCTTAAGTTTATCCTAGGCCTGTCTAGTAGGACTTTGGGCATGGCTTTTTAAGCGGTTCCCAATCAGTCTGATTTCTGACATTCATCCTTGGAATCGACTGAAAGGGAACGTCTAGGTTATTTGCATAACCCCTCATTCCCTGAAGAACGAAACAGAGATGTATCCTCTTGCCACGCCCTTGAAGTTGATGATCTGATGATGATGATCTGCCATAATCACTTATGCCTGGAAATCAATTCGGCTGGGTCTCTCCTAAAGGAAAGTTGGATTCTCGACATACGTCTCCATTCCCTCCTTCAGGCAACGAGGGGTTACGCAAATAACCTAGATGTTTCTGATATTAAAGCTTTGGACCTGTAAATCCTGATCCTGGCTAAGATAATGGAAGAGTTGTCTATCTGTAAAACTTCTGCCCATCTCACAACAGATGTTGCTAAATGACATGTTGTTAGAAAGTAATGATTAACAAGTCATTGTTTGAGATCTTTTTTGTCAGTCTAGGAAAACCACAGGCTTCACAGGGCTGCTGCTCCAATATTTACCCTCCATGGTCATAACAGCCAGCAATTTTCTGGTGCCTTTACTCTGTGACAAGATTGGGCTTTTGGAAAAGTATACTCCCAGTACCACAGTCATCTTGGCCTTGCTACGGTTAGATCTACACTCTTACATACAAACATGGAATTGATAGACACAATTTTTAAAAAGTACAAATTTGTTGTTCAGGGGTTGTTAAGAGATCTAATGCTCAATTCACACTTCAAGAAGAGATTGTTTTTCCCATAACGTTGACCAACAGGGAAACATAAAATTTGCCAATGATCACTTTTGCAGAAAGTTACTCCAGTATCTGGTAGGTCAGGCGCTCATAGTGTAAGATTGTGAATAATTATGTGTAAGTAAAGACTGGGAACATTAAAACCCAATCAGCCAGCTTAAATCTAATTGTATTGTGAGGAGCTCAAGCCAGGGGGGCTAGAAGTCTCAACCACTCCTTGAAACTGTATTTGCGTTGCAGAGGATCCAAACAGAATCCCCACAGCTCCTAAAATAATGTTGCCACTGCAAGTACAAGTGCATTTCAATAATTATTAAAAATAATCAATACATAGTTTAATATAGCTACAATCAACGCTAATGATAAAGGTAAACTAACACTTCTTATACAAATATGGAGTCAGGAGTCAAATATAGAGTTCAAGTTTCCTGAAACCTTCATCCATGGTTGACACCCATCCTTGAATCAACTTATGGACCCCCTTACAAGTGGTTTACCAAATTCAGGTTGCTTGCCAATGATCATTAGGTAGAAACCAATGTTAGTGAGCAGTTCCGAACAAGTGGACCGTCATACAATAAACTGAGGGAGGAGCTTCCATATCACCTTCATACTTCCTCAAAAACCTGAGGTAATCACAATCCTTTGGGGTGACGTGAAACTGATGAAACATGCATTCCACATCGCACATAATGACTACTGTGCCCTTCTTCGCAGTTTCACAGGTTGGTTTATGAGACTTATTTGCAGGTATGTAGTCTCTGGTATATGATCTTGTAAGCTTGAGCTGTTCTTCATACTTAATGCTCTATACCTGAACTCCTTTCACCTTGTAACTGGGCACAATCTTTGTTTTTGAAGATATTGTGGAAATTTTCAACTTCACCGGTCCTTCTTTAATATCAAGTGCCACAGTTGTGTCATTGAGAATGAAAGTAGTGTCACTTTGAGTAACAAGCAAAGCGTAAACTAAAATCTCCTTGGTTGGTTCCTCTAAAGTTGACACATGAACTGGAACAACGAGTTAAGTATAAGTCCCAGTCCTTTCTTGAATCACAGGTTTGAAGTCACAGGTGTCTCTGCTCCACCGCAGAACGATGACTCTTACCGGGAGCCCTTCTTAGATCTTGACATGATCTCCGTGCACCCTTCCCTACAGTTAGAGGGTGCTCTCCTTCTGGTTGCCTGCTCCTCAACCGAGGACAGCTACGCTCACCAGTGTTGCACGGCATCCGTATATGAAAGGGCTATCCCGGACCAGGGGCTGAAGGAGCAGCCCATACATGTTTGTACGACTGCTGCTGCTAACCTTTTTCAAGTTTAATGTCAGCCTGTATAAAGGACCGCAGGCATGGCCCTTTAAAAAAAACAGACGACCCCTCGACATCCGTCTCAGAGAGCGCCTGAAAGGAAACATCTACATAACTTGCATATTCCCTGTTCCCTGAAGAAGGGAATGGAGATGTATTCCCCTTACCATGTCCTAGTGGTCGGTGATCTGAGGTGTCGAGAGGTAAGTGGGTTCGGCCCCAGAAAACACATAATGATTGTAAGGCTCACTGGGCTTAAATACCCAGCTAATTGTACAATGATTACTTGCATCACTGGCCTTTAAAAATGGTGGACTCAGTCACTTTCAGGGATCATTCCCATCAGTTAACTCTTCAAAATATACTGGAATTTGTTGACTGTATTGATAATATTAATTCCAATGTTTTTTTTTTCAAATGGTGAATTTATTCCAAAAAAGTAGGCATGATCATGTGACTGACAACCACACTCTTCAATGTCTTTTTTGTAACACTTTTTTTCTACGTGCGACAACAGATGGTTGAAGTGTTCTGTGAGAGTGGGGGTGGAGCTCTGTTCAGCTCCGCCTATCACTTCTTTTGGCTGCATCTACACATGAGGCATTGATATTTTATCTGTATTTTTTTAGTTTATGGTTGCTATCAGTGTGAATGTACCCATAGTTTTTACCCTTTTTGTAATTCAAACAAAAAATAAATAAATTTCTGTTCTCTTTGACTTAGTTTTTGTTGCTGTATGGTTTTTAATACTTTTTTGTTTGTTTATAATTCTAGGGCTGTGTTTTTGCGTTTGGTGAGTTTGGGTGTGTTGTTGTACACTCTATGGGAGCAGATCACTTGCAGTGGAGATATTGCTGCTGAAAACTGTGTACCCTGCAGTTATTTCTATGACCAGTATAAGGTAAATTCGTTATATGATTATATTTTTATTGCATTTATATTTATGTTTATGTTATGGTTGTTAAAGTAAAAAATTTAACTTTTGGAATGTTACCATGAAGTGACTTAAATAGCAATGGCATGCATCTGGTTCTACAACCAACTAATCCTGCAGGTATGCAGTAAACAATTTGATTATAATAATAATATTCATTCTTTCATTCATTCATCTTCTTACCTCTAATCAGGCTTTTCCTTTTCTGGGTCTGCTGGTACCTATCTCCAGCTCACTTCTGGCGAGAGGCAGGGGTACACCTTGGACAGGTCGCTAGTCCATCACTCATAAGGTGGTCACACAACTCCTATACAAAAGAACTAATTTCTGTTTCTGGCTCATACTGCATTAGTTAACATTCCGGAGTCGTCATGAGCCGGAAACCGAAAAGACCAGTTCTTTTTCCAGGTCCTATTATTCTTTTCCGTTTCTGGCTCATGACCTATGTTAACCAACGCCGTATGATCCGGAAACAGAAAAAAATTATAGGACTTGGAAAAAGAAATGGCCTTTTCGTGTCCCGGCTCATATATTGCGTTCGTTAATGTAGGTAGCGGTCACGGACAAAAAAAACTAAAGGACCCAGTCCGGACTGAGTGCACAGACTGCACACTTTAACATCAGAGAGAAGTAATGTGTCGAACAAAAGAGATTTAACCCTAAAGAAGACAGATCAGAGGTGAGGTGAACCAGACTTAAAGAGCCAGGTAGGCTTAAATGATATATATTTTTATCTAGCATTATAGTTTTGTCTTATTTGTAGTGTGATTCGCGTTATTTATTGGTATTTTACTAAACTAAAAAGATTTCATTTTGCTGAACGAGACTCAAAGAACTGAATCCATAAAATAATCTGAACTTCCCATCACTGCAAAGTTCCTCCTAGCTGAACTTTTCGTCAAAGTGAAATCCGGATTCGCACCGCATGGACGTTAGTTTCCGCATCGTCGATTGCGATCATATTCTTTCATTTTCCAACTCGTTTTTTCCCTTTTTGGGGTCACGACCCAATTGGATTACATGTTGAAGCACTTTGCCCTGGTGTGTGATCACGACCTTGAAAAAGGTTAGAGGGGAAAGGGCAAGACCAAGGAGTAGGAACCTGTACTGGTAGGCTTGGCACTTGAACAGAGCCTAGTAATGTTCTTGTCCGGGAACCACAGCTACCTGGAAGTACGGGTTGTTCAGGTCTACTGTGGGGAACCAATCTCAGGACGAACGCACGGTAGAATGCTGCAGACCGTCCGCATCTTGAAAGGCATCTTGGCCAGGTAGCAATTCAGAAGCTTCAGGTCCAGGATTGGTCGCAACCCTCCTGATTTCTTGAAGACCAGGAATTACGGGCTATCGAGCCCGCGTTCCATGTCAGCTGGAGGTATTGGCTTGACTGCTCCTTATCCCTAAAAGGGCATCTAATTCCTCTTTTGGGAGTGAGGCTCCCATCGAGGGGACAGGGATGTGCAATATGCCTCAAACCTGGGGGCTTTCACGAACTGACTTGTGTTGCCTTGCCGGATTGTCTGGACGACCCACTGAGAAACCCTGGGAAGCTTCTGCCATCCCCCAAGGTAGCTGAGAGAGGTACGAGTCCAAATGTGCCAATGGTCATGGTCAGATGAGGGGAAGGGGACTGATCCTCTCCGCTTCCTGGCCAGCAGCGCTCGCTCCAGGTTGTGATCTTCGTCAGAGACCGAGTAAGATACATCCAAGACTGCAGGGCATGCAAGACTACTATTCTTGAGCAGGACATGAGTTCTTTCTAAACACTCTGAGTGCCACCATCCCGGAAAGTGCGGTAAGTGTGATAGTCTCCCCTCCTCCAATGGAAGTCGGGTCGCTGGACTGACCCATAAAACTACAGGAGTAAAGAGTGGCCAGCCTCAGGAGCGCCTCTCAGAGGAAGCTCTCGTCTGCTTACCCGCTGAGGCTGACTGTGCCTGCTTCCTGATCTTGGAGTCTTTCGACGTTAAATCATCCACGGCGACACCAGAGTGGCCATCTCTTTGGCTACCCTTTCACACAGGCGCGTCCAGAAGACATGTTTAGTCTTCAGAGGCATTCTCTGCCTGGTCTAGACATGGGCGACATTCCAGGACTACAAAAGTGGACATTCTGCAGCTAGTGTTCCTCTCTGTTACCTAGGTCCCCAGGGGGTGGAGTCAGAGGCAGAACACATGTCCCAGGGGACTTTTTGACTGTCACCATGCTGGTGCACTCCACAGTGGACCCAATTCAAGGTTGCCATGAAGTGCAATGATGCAGCAGCTTACCCCAAAGACGAAAAAGCCTTTTGTCATTAGGGCTGACAAGAACTATTCCAGCCCGGGAGGGATCCTCGAGCGAAAGAGACCCGCTAGCAGAGTCACACAGAGCACCAGTTAATGCCGGAGCACTAACTGATTCATCTGCAGACCGGATGGGGTGCACGTTCAATGAATGGGGATGGCACAAGAGATCGCCTGACTCTACTCAACCCATAACATCATGCAAAGCTTCAGAGAAGCTAAGACGAATCACAGACTCTTTTGTTTGCAAAAGAGTCTACACCTGCTCATCGTGTCGTGAAAAATGGACAGAATAGATGACAAAACGGCAAGACACTGGAAAAGGCTTGGCCAAAAGGATCAGAAGTGCCGCAATACGGTGGCTTAGCTATCTGTGCTAACACAGCTGCACTGGAATGCCGCGGTAAGCATAATACGTCTACGGCATCGACTGAAAGGGAACTCTGTGTTCTAGTAATTCTTCTAACTGACAGTTTTTGTGTACAAAGCGACCTGACATTTGTCATGACCTTACCTTTGAACATTTAAACTGCTAACTTTAAGTGTTTCTGTTAATGTTTTTCTAATCTATAAAATTTGATTTGTCAATGTCTGGGATCAGCCCATCTTAGTATTGTATTTAAGACTGATTACTACAAAGGCAATTCACTTGTCTGTAATGTTCGATCTGCTAACTAAGCCTTTGCATCAGAAATAAATACTTTGTGATTTTGTCTATTCATAATTCCAGATTCTTTACCTTATTTTCCACCATATGATGTCTGAGTATGTGATGCTTTGAGTATTGAAAAATAATGTGTGTTTCTGTTTTTCTGAATCCCGTCAACCCCTGATCACCGGTCTAGTGCTGGGAGACACGAGTTGGACAGGAAATGTATAAACTGACTCTTTTTGACTTCTTGATCACCATCGCAACACTGGTTCTGGTAGAAATTCCACGCAGGTTTGTTTGTGTGTATACAAAAAAAATGTTGGATTTGGTTATTTTATTGTGATGCATTTCCTGTGTCCATTCAGGTACAGGGTGAAGAGTGAGAATATAAATCAGGGAACTTTATTAGTGAGAAATCACTTTGGAGTAGATTTTCCAGCTCTTTTAGAGAATACTTTTGCTACTTGCTTTTCCCAAAACACATAAATCGGAGCAAACTTAAATTTCTGTATACTAAGAATGGTCTAATGTTTTTTAAAATACAAAACTTTTTAAAAACTTTTTTGTTGAGTGTGATAGGAATCGTTGTTTGTTTTTATACCTTCCCCAGGATTGTGGTGGATCATTGCTCTTGTAAACTGACTCAGCTCATTGGCCGGGAGGAGTTTCTGGTCGCCCCGAATGTTCTTGCTCTGGTTTACAGTCAAACAGTTGTTTGGACTGGAGCTCTTTTCTGCCCATTGCTGCCACTCATCAACACCGTCAAGTTCATTCTCTTTTACTACTGCAAAAAGGTTAGACAAGCTGCACCTCCTCTTCGTCGCTTTACACCCACCCCTCCTTCCCTCCCTCTCTCACATAAACATGCTTCTCCTGAGAGCCCCATTTTTGTGTCAGATATCTCTCTTCCAGAACTGTCAACCAGCAACAAGACGTTTCAGATCCACTACCTCGAACTTCTTCTTTCTGTTGGTTCTGCTCTTTGGCTGGATGTTGGCCAGTGTGGTTCTACTCTACAGTGTAGCAAAGTAAGCAAGGAGTGACAGGCATCATTATGTTAGCTTGTAAAAGTCAATGTATTGTTATTTGTCTTTTGCTTTGCATAGCCACCTATCATTTCAAATGACTTACTATGTCATCAAACTTTAAGAACATACCAACTACTCTGCAAAAGTCTCTAGATGGGTTTAAATATTTACCCTTTGACATAATGACCATTGAGCATCAACTAAAATAACTTTAAGATTAAACATCATCAAAGACTTGTTGCTCCTGTTAATCATAGTAACAAGTAACAAATACAAAAATGACATCACGCACAGCTCCATAGCAACTAAACATTTTACCCTTCTGGGAACTTTGTCACTGACACGCCCATCAAAAACTTAATTCTTCCTTGGCAACCAATCCATTTTTTCTAGATAACATTCTTTGAAACGACTAGGGGTGTGATGAGACACTTATCCCACGACAAAAGAAAATACAGTGGGTTAATGAGGACGAGACAAGATTTTGATTTTTTTTTTCAATGATAAAAAATATAGGAAAAATAGTATTTAAACAACAAAGACATGCAAAAAAATGTCAAAATGTTGGTGCATTGTACTCTAAACCTTTTATTTTACTTAACTACTTGCAGTGTGAATAACATGTAAACCCTGCAACTCCACAAAAAAACTACAAATAGTCTAAACAAATAAAAATACAAAACACAAATATTACTTTAAGTCCTGTCAATTAACTGTTTAGTCTAACCATAGTAACCACGTTGTGTTTCTCTAAATGCAAGTTTAAGTTTAAGCTGCTATCAGATGCCAATAATGACCTGTGCAGTGGATTTTGTGTCTCTCAGTCCAGTTTTAGAGAAGACCAACAGCTTTAGTATAATAAATGAGAGTATGGGTCTATGAAAACTCTAAAATAACCTGAAAATTAAATCCAGAATTCAGTGAATCTTTAAAAATTTCCTGCTGCCGTCTCGCTCTCAACCAAAGCCACGAGTTAAAACTACTATGGGAAAGGTGCCCCTGCAAATATCGTCCTGATGTCGACGTTGATATTCTGTCATAATCTGATGGTCTGCGGGTGTCCAAATCAGACAAAACAAATGGTTCAGAAAACTTAATGAAAAAGCATTAATATGCAACTGTACTTACAAACAGGTGCACGGTATTGCATGCGTATGTTAATTTCTTGTCAATTTGGATCCTTTTTTTGAATACGATGATTAAAAGTTAATAATTCATGTCATCTACACATTGTAAAAACAGTTCACAAAACAACAAATTTTGATTAAAACATCACAAGGCACTTAAATTAAAATGTTATTGGTTGTGAAAATACACTATAAGTTAAGAAGCGCAAATCATGATTTATTTAAGCATTATGAGGTTTGTGGTTTATGGAAGGGATGGAGTAGCCTTACAGTTAGAAGGTTGTCGGTTCGAGGCTCGCAGGTGACCTTCCTGGAAGGAGTTTGCATGTTCTCCCTGTGCTTGCGTGGGTTTTCTCTGGTTTTCCCCAGAATCCCAAAAACATGTGGTTAGGTTAAATGAATAATCTAAATTCCCCTTAGGTGTGACTGTGTGAGTGAATGTTGCCCTGCGATGGACTGGCAACCTGTCCAGCTTTTTGAGGAACGATGAGCTTTTTCATTTGGTACAGCTGGCATATATCTGTGAAAAAGTCTAAAGTCCCCCATTGACGTCATTGTGAAAGAGGCTGAATCCTGCAAACAGATATCAGCATCATGATCTGTAGCTGCCCTTCAGTTTCCCAATCAAACAGTGAGTGTTTCCAACGGGTGCTTTTTTTATTGATCGTTGTGCATCACACAGGTAATTCCCTCCGTTTATCATTACACCTTGAGTGTTTGCAGCTTTTTCGATCCACAGTGCACCTATGCACTCTGAAACTAAACAGAAAAAACAATAACACCAGGTAAATACTAATTATACATACAACAAATAATCAATCCATAAATGATACGACCACATAAGTTTTAACATAAGCACATTTACAAACAACTCAATAAATCAACATACCTCGCTCAGCTTAACTGACGTGTAATGATTTAACATGAACCTGGCATTTTGATCAGGTCACTCGACAGTTTACGGTTCTTCTAAATCAAATCTGAAAAAAAGGTGGACTACTTTATTCTGCCCCATGCCATTGAGCCATTTGAGGTCACCACAAGCATGATTTGAACGCGGTCATGCCGGAAGAAAATACACATAAATATGAAATTATGCATAGGGGGCGCTGCTGAGCACACTTCAGATAGTTAAAACTACAGATGTGCCATTACATTTATACCTACATTTGAATGCAACAGCAGCAACACCAAATACCAGCACTCATACATTTGCTTCTGTCTACTCATGTACATAAACATTGACAAGTTCTTTTCTCCTCTGGTAGGATCCATCCATCTTATGGCTGTGGACCTTTCCGTTTTGACCAAACAATGTGGGAGGTTGTGCCGCGCGCTATTAAATCCCTAAACAGCACCAGTGTCAACTTCCTGTTGTTCATTGGCTCTCAGAAATGTTCTATACCACTCTTCATCTTCTCCTGGTCAGTACAAACAGTTAATGAGTTAAGGATTTCGTGATTATTTCCAGGCCTAATGTATATATGTGCACTTCAAGCTGCACCTAGCTCTTCATGTCTGTTATTGTAAATACAGTGGTGACCCGAAATACGAATGCTTCGAGTTACGAAATGTTTGACATACAAAAGGTCTCGTGGGTGTTTTACATGTAAAACTTGCTTTGAGATTTGAATTGTTCGAGATACGAACGTCACCCAGGAACTGATTAATCTCAGAGTCCCACTGTACTGCTCTTGGTACACCCAGTTAAAGGAATACCTCAATTTATTTAAACCCGCTCTTGTGCTGTGATAAAAAGCTGAATATCATTCAACTACAGCAAATCACATGCACAATAAATGATAGTCAATCTTTAAACTACTCCAAACATCATATGTCCTTCGAATATGCTAAATCAGGGGTCACCAACCTTTTTGAAACAGAGAGCTACTTCCTGGGTACTGATTAATGCAAAAGCTACCACTTTGATACCCTCTTCTTAATTTATTCTTCGCAAATACCCTCTTCGGATATTTATCTCCGCAAAAACACTGATCGTGTTAATTATTTCTCACAATGAATATCAACAATGATTTAACATGGATAAATGGATAAAACATTAATATGCAACACTTTATATTTATATTTTGTCTTAGTAACTTTTTTCTATTAATAATAATATATAAATGTTCAAAACACTTCAAAATGATTATTATTTTGATTATTATTTTTTTACGCTGTTAATATTTCAACAAACAATTGTTACATTTTACAAACGTTTTAAACTAAACATGAGCCGGAAGCTGGTATCTGTTTCTTTCAGTTACTGGGAAGCCTGGCATTGCGTGTGGTTTACCAGTATGTTGTAGTCTGAGTGAGACTTGCAGTTATATCACGCATCTCTTGCAACTCGCTGCTTTTTCTGCATTTAGTGCGCTGCTCTGTGGATAGTTGGTAGCTTGTGTCCACGTTGTGAAATGTCTATCCACATTGAGCCGATTGGCCGCCGCCGCCACAGTCGTCGTGCAAATGACACAAACACAAATGACTCCTTCCAACAACACAAAAACCCCTTTAACTGGCATTCGTCGCAAAAAAGAAATGATCATTTTAAGGATGTCGTCTCAATTTCACTGTGCTGCTTGTTTGTTTTGTAGTAGCGCGTGTTGGTTCCCCCTGCGCTAAAGAGTGAATAGATAGATTAATGGGATGGGTTTATCTTGTAATAGGCTGTTCTGCGATGCTATGATGTACCTGCTGCTGAACACAAGTGGAGATGTGTTTTCTGTGTTGACGAATCACATATCTCTGGCTGACAATCTTAGGGATGACTTTTGGTGCTTTTCTGACTCTACTGTACCAGCTATGATTTGTGAGATTGTGTTTTTCAGGAACTTCTTAGTTTAAATGAAAGAACCCTGAATGCTTGAGCAAACTAAGAGATTGTGGACATTTCCATGCTTCCAAATTTGTAGGAAGCATTTGGGGATGCTCCCATCCTGTCCCATCATGACTGCATTCCCGTGCTAACTAGACTATCTTGCATAGAGTCCTGAACTCAACCTGATAGAATACCTTTGGTATGAATAAGTGAGAAAACTGTGAGTCTAAACTCAAATTTGCTCAAAAATTATATAAACACACTACTAAAAAGCCCAGAAAAGTTTAAACCCTGTAGATAATGAGTAGGATGTCACTTTCATAAAAGCAGACAGGTGAACATTTTAGCAATATAGTATACACAAGCGTCTATTTGTAGCATACATTTTTTTTTATCCATCTTTGTTTTCCATGTTCAGCGTTCTCATGTGCTATGTGAGCGCTTTAACATCGGTTCATGGGAAAAGTGTTGGCCTGCTGAAATCTCAGTGTAAACTGGTAAGTTCTTGCTTGAATTCAATTCCTTTAAGCACAATATTGAGTTTTGAAAAGATCAAACATGAGTTCTGATGATTTATACGTTACTTTGTCCATTCGGTCAAACAGGAACAGCGTGACAAGCAGTTCTTAATTAGACAAATTGAAGAACTAAATGGTGTGATGCAGAAGGAAGACATTGAGAATCGGCAGCTCCGGAGACAGACTGAATCCTACAATCCCACGGCTACAGCATGGAATCAACACAACAATTATGCTTTTGAGCCTGAAGAATAATTGTAGACATATTAAGATGCAGCACATTTTAGGCTGAAATTCTGTTAATATTACATTAAATTATATTTTTATCATATGAATAAATACACTAGCCAACAGTAAAATATTTGGATGCAACTTTTCATGTAGTGTAATCTTTGGCTGACTGTAACACAAAGCTCATTGAAAGAAAGCAAGAAGGAAAAGCAAATGATGGCTATGATTCTAAAATATAAATCAAATAGTTTATATTGCAAATCTTTTGTTTACTACATAAATTCATATGTGTTAATATGTATTTCTGATGTCTTCAGTGAGAATCTTTGATGGAAATATTGAAAATAAAGAAAAACATCACACAAAATTTGTTACTAAACCAATTTGCTGGTTGTTGAAATGCCTGCAAAATGTAATCATTTTAACTGTATTTTACAAAAACATTAGAAATGATATACACTGTGGTTAATGTTGCAACATGTTATAATGTATAGTAGTAATAAGTTGTATTTGCACAATTTGTACATACATATAGTTTAATAAATTTTAGTTTGTAAATTTACTTGAACTTTGTCGCCGTCTTATTTACTGTAGTATATAACACATCACTAATTATTAGTGTGAATTTAAACAGCATTTACACTAATGTTATGCCTCTTATTTATTATTATTAGTGTGAATGCAGAATGCTCACTAATAATACAAATACACAAATGAGGTGTGCTCTTCCTGCTCTCTGTCTCTGAACTTTGGTTGTATTTGATAATGGCAAACACTCCTGAATCTTCGACTGTCTACTGGTGTCTTTCCAGTTGTTGAGGGACAGCTGGCGTTTTTAGTCAGAGAACTTTAAAAGCTGCAAAAACGAAACATCTTTCTGATTATTTTATCATTATTATAATTATTTTAATTGTCATGATCGTCATGTTTTGTTTAAAACTAAACTCAATACAGTAAACGCAATACAGTTCCTGAGCTTTTTTAAGGTTGTGAGAACCAGGGCCCTGATTACTCCCTCTTCTTATGATCCTTCCAACTCTGTTACATGCCCGGCTGTGTTTGACCAGTTTGAGAATGTTGGCCTGCCCTTTCCTAGAGAGTTTTTAAAGAGGTTTGTTCTACTCTGGCATCACATTTGCTTAACATCATAAACAGCAGTTTGGGAGTGTACCTTGGGAGTTGTAAGCATGCAGTGGTGACACCAGTTGTTAAAAAGCCTGGCTTAGACCTTTTCTGTAAAACTCCAATTTTAGGCCAATTTCTAAACTCCCATTTATTTCTAAGATTGTGGAAAAAATTGTCTATTGCCAGTTTTTAATGATATTCTTTTAGCTGCAGACATAGGTCACTGTGTTTCTCTGTTTATGTTGAACCTAACAGCGACCTATCTTCCACTGAAACAGGGAAAAGCATCTTGTGTAGACAAACTTTTAGAGTGCATTGCAGAGATTAAGGCATGGATGTCACTGAACTTTCTCAGCCTGAATGGTGGAAAATCTAAGGTCATGTTGTTCGGCCCTGGTGACGCCTCCAAAATTCAATACAGTGGACCACCAGATCCTTTTGTCTCACCTGGAGAACTGGGTGGGCATCCATGGCGGTGCTTTAGACTGGTTCAGGTCCTACCTAACAGGGAGAGCCTTTTGTGTACAACTTGGAGCAGCGGAGTCACGTGTAGCCAAACTAGCCAAAGCGAATAATGAGAAAAATAATATGGATTGAATATAGATATATAGTTATTAACATTTTTAATTCGGTTTCAAGCCAGTGATTTCTGTGCCAGTCCCAAGCCCGGATAAAGAGAGAGAATTGCGTCAGGAAGGATATCCGGCGTAAAACATGCCAAAAACCAAACATGCGAGTCATCAAATCGAATTTTATACCGGATCGGTCAAGGCCGCAACGACCGCCTCCGGTGCTGTTGACTTACAGGGTGCCGGTGGAAGAAGGGGAGGAGGGGGAAGGATTCGTACACAGAGAGAGAAGAGGAAAGGCAAGAGTATAGATCTGAGAATAGGGACTCTGAACGTTGGTACAATGACAGGGAAGGGTAGGGAGCTGGCGGACATGATGGAGAGAAGGAAGGTAGATATTCTATGTGTGCAGGAGACCAGGTGGAAGGATTGCAAAGCGTAGAATTGGAGGAGGATACAAACCATTTTTCAATGGTGTGGATAGGAAGAGAAATGGGGTAGGAGTGATCCTGAAGGAGGAGTTTGTGAGGCATGTTTTAGAGGTGAAAAGAGTGTCACCACTGAATGTAGTGAGTGGTTATGCTCCACAAGTAGGCTGTAAGTTGGAAGAGAAGGAGAGATTCTTGGAGTGAGTTGGATGAGGTGATTGAGAGTGTTCCCAGAGGGGAGAGAGTAGTGGTGGGAGCAGATTTCAACGGGCATGTTGGCGAGGGCAACAGAGGTGATGAGGAGGTGATGGGCAGGTTCGGTGTTAAGGAAAGGAACCTAGAAGGACTTTGCCAAGAGGATGGAAATGGCTGTAGTTAATACTTACCGTATTTTTCGCCGTATAAGATGCACTTTTTCTTCCCCAAAACTGAGGGGGGAAAGTTGGTGCGTCTTAAACGGCGAATGCAGAGCGCCGCGGAGCGGAGGGCGGTCACGGCCGTAGGAGAGGCGTAAGAGAGGCAGCGGCTTCGGCCTAGCTCCTTCTTCTTCTTTTCCTTTCGGCTTGTTCCCAGTTTAGAGGTCGCCACAGGGAATCATCCTTTTCCACCTAACTCTGTCCTCAGTATCCTCTGCTCTTGCACCAACTAACTTCATGTCCTCTTTCAGTACATCCATATATCTCGTCTTCGGCCTAGCTCCAGTTATGGTAAAAAATATACCTTCTCAATTGATAATAAACACTGGAGACCGTTTGAGAGAGAACACAGCAAATGCGGCTATTTATTGTAAAGATTTAGCAGTCTCAAAGCATTTCCTACACATGTGTTATCCGCATTGGAAAAGAACCTCGAGCCTCTCAAAGTAAGACAAGCGCCGGAAGAAGGGAGTGACTGAAGTATGGCGTGTGCTCTTAAAAGTTTCTCAAATTACATTTCTCTAAATGACCACTAGATGGTAGTATTATATAGGAAAATTCCCATCACACTCCGGAGCCGCGCGGATCGTAAGGAGCAGGTATGAAACATTACTGCCTTTTTTTGTTACTTTTACTGTTTACTGACTGTTCATGTTACATGTTTGGCATATAATTGTTCTTAAAACTGCTGTTAACTTTTACACAGTTGATATAAAATATTTTACTACAGTATTGGTTCAGAATCTTTTTTTTCTACATCTTCCTCATTTAAAATTGGTGCGTCTTATATGCCGGTGCGTCTTATATGGTGAAAAATTTGGTACTTCCAGAACATGGAGGAACATAGAGTTACCTACAAGAGTGGAGGTTGGAGTTAGCAGGTAGACTACATCCAATCTAGACGAGCCAATCTGAGAGAGATCAGAGAGACTGTAAAGTAGAGGTAGGAGAGAGTGTAGCCAGACAGCATCGGATGGTGTTGTGTAGGATGTTTCTGGTGGTCAGGAAGAAGAGAAGACGAAAGATTGAAAAGAAGACCAAGTGGTGGAAGTTGAAAAAGGAAGAATATTGTGAGGAATTCAGACAGAAGCTGAGACAGGCTTTGGGTGGCCAGGAAGAGCTTCCAGATGACTGGGAAACTGCAGCAGAAGTGATCAGGGAGACAGGTAGTAAGGTGCTAGGTGTGTCAGCTGGAAGGAGGAAAGAAGATAAGGAAACAAGGTGGTGGAATGAGGAAGTAGGGCTAGCTAAAAAGAAGTGGGACATCGAAATGACTGAAGAAAGTAGACATGACTACAAGGAATTGCAGCGCAGAGTGAAGAGGGAGGTGGCAAAGGCCAAACAGAAAGCCACGAGGGAAGGCGAGAAGGAATTGTATAGAATAGCGAGACAGAGAGACAGAGATGGGAAGGATGTACAACAGAGAAGGGTGATTAAAGATAGAGATGGAAAGGTGCTAAGAAGTGAGGAGAGTGTGCTGAGAAGATGGAAGGAGTATTTTGAGGAGTTGATGAATGAGAGGGAAAGAAGGGGGGAAGAGGTGAATATTGTAGTGCAGGACGCTGAAAAGATTAGAAAGGATGAGGTAAGGAAAGCTCTGGGGAGAATGAAGAGTGGAAAGGCTGTTGGTCCAGATGACATACCTGTGGAGGTGTCTAGGAGAGACAGCAGTGGAGTTCCTTTCTAGGTTATTCAACAGGATTTTAGAGAGTGAGAAGATGCCTGAGGAATGGAGGAGAAGTGTCCTAGTGCCATCTTTAAGAACAAGGGTGATGTGCAGAGTTGTAACAACTACAGAGGCATAAAGTTGATGAGCCACACAATGAAACTTTGGGAAAGAGTAGTGGAAGCTAGGCTAAGAAGGGAAGTGGATATTTGTGAACAGCAGTATGGCTTCATGCCCAGGAAGAGCACTACTGATGCAATTTTTGCTCTGAGATTGTTAATGGAGAAGTACAGAGATGGTCAGAAGGAGCTGCACTGCGTCTTTGTGGATTTAGAAAAAGCGTATGACAGGGTGCCGAGAGAGGAGCTACGGTCCTGTATAAGGATGTCAGGAGTGGCAGAGAAGTACGTCAGAGTAGTTCAGGATATGTATGAGAGAAGTAAGAAACCAGTGAAATGTGCTGTAGGTCAGACAAAGGAGTTCAAGGTGGAGGTAGGGCTACATCAAGGATCAACTTTGAGTCCCTTCTTATTTGCTATACTGATGGACAGGTTGACAGATGAGGTCAGGGAGGAATCTCCATGGACAATGATGTTTGCAGATGACATTGTAATTTGTAGTGAGAGCAGAGAGCAGGTGGAGGAACACCTGGAAAGTTGGAGGTCAGCTCTAGAAAGAAGAGGAATGAAAGTCAGTCGCAGCCATACAGAATACATGTGTTTGAACGAGAGGGAGGGAAATAGAACAGTGAGGTTACAGGGGGCTGAGGTCAAGAAGGTGCAGGAGTTTAGGTATTTGGGGTCAACAGTCCAGTGTGACGGGGAGTGTGGAAAAGAGGTGAAGAGACGAGTGCAGGCAGGTTGGAGTGGATGGAGAAAAGTGTCAGGGGTGTTGTGTGACAGAAGAGTGTCAGCTAGAATCAAAGGAAAGGTGTACAGAACAGTAGTGAGACCAGCTATGATGTATGGGTTGGAGACTGTGGCAGTGAGGAAGAGACAAGAGGCAGAGCTGGAAGTAGCAGAGATGAGGATGTTGAGGTTCAGTTTAGGAGTGACGAGGATGGACAAGATTAAGAACGAGCACATCAGAGGGACAGCTCAGGTGGGTTGTTTTGGAAACAAAGTCAGAGAGGCCAGATTGAGATGGTTTGGACATGTGCAAAGGAGGAATAGTGGTAGAAGGATGTTGGAGATGGAGCTGCCAGGCAAGAGGTCAAGAGGAAGGCCAAAGACGAGATGTATGGATGTGCTGAAAGAGGACATGAAGGTACACTGTAAACCCTAACAGTACAATGAGGTCAGAAGTTTTATAATCATAGAACTCAAAAGTAGTAAACAAGTCAAACCAGCGTAAAACTTATTACTGGACTCAACTTTTACTGTAGTTATATTCTTACTGGCATAAAGCATTATGAGTTTATGAAATCGTCATCAAACTTTATGAGTGAAGTCACTGATTGCGTCATGACGTAAGTCCGTGAGCGTCAACTCAGATGGCGAAGGTCTGAATCCGGCTGGTTCTTAAAAAATAGCTTTTTGGGGTTGTCTTATTTGTTTAAATATGTATGCAAAGCACTTGTTGATCTTTCTTAGTTAAATTGGGTAACCTTTTACGTTTGCGTGAGTGGGTTGGCGCAAATTTTGAACTAGCTAGACAACCGCTAGCTTGTTTAACGCATGTCTCGAAAACTAACATGTCAGCGGCAGCTACAGCCACATATCAGTCGGCGGTGGTTGTGTTGAGCATTTTAATTCTTTTCACCATAAGCTCCGTGATTTGGTAATAGTGACGCTCTGGTGTTTTTTGACTTATTTTACACGCCCGCCTTAAATGAATGCGGTGCTTATGTGGGCTTGCAACCTTGTCCTAATGTTCTCTTATTTCTTTATGCTACAGGTTGAAGTGGGTTTGGAGAAGTTGGTTGGTTGAAGTTATGTTATCTGTCCCCTTTTCCCCTTTATCAATTTGCAACAAAGTTCATTTGTTTCAGCAACACATTTTCTATTTAGAACAGTTTTAAACATAATGTAATATAGCAACAGTTCACTGCAAAATATATTTATCATACTATACAACAGTCTATGAATCTTTTTTATGCTTATTTATGATGTCGGCTATGATGTATTTCTTAAATGTCATTAATGTTCCTGATTCTTTGATTTGATTTTCAAGATTATTCCATAAATTAACTCCTTTTACTGTAATGCTTCTTTCCATTCGTTTATAATTGAGCTAAATGACAGTGTGCCACTCAATGCCTACAATGTTCATGGCAAACTGCTACTGACACCTAAACACTTTGTACTTCCACCTAAGAATTGATCTTATGAATGTAAAATATGACTCCTTTTTTTTTCTTTTTTTCATATTTCTGTATTTAGACAATGGCTGTACCCCCAAAATTCATGCTGCGTGTAATCATTGCTCCAGAGGTAGCAGTGAAGTTAACCCTGACTGAACGCCCCCATTCAGTGGAGGATCTCATCAAAACACTGCAAGAAAAGTGCAGGCCAAGGCTAGACTATGAGTTTTCTATCCACTATGAAGACCCAGATTTTGACGGGCAACTGTGTTGTCTGGTTGATATTGAAGATTTACCTGAAAAAGGGACACTCCAAGTGGTCAGATCTGAAGCTGACAACGTCTCATTTGAGAGCTCTGACACCGAAATTCTTCCTTCTACGCCCTTTAGTAACCGCCTGAAAACCTGGCCAGACACCTTCAATGTGCCTAACTTCTCTTATGGAGTTGAACATCTTCTTCAAGAAGGAAATGCTGCTTATGAACAGTCAGGGAGAACAATCACTTTAACTAGATCCCAAAAAAGTAATATCCTGGAGAGCATGGCCACAGCAATCATGAATTATAAACCATATCCAACGGAAAAAACATAGGCATGGCAGCAGAAGCTCTTGTGACGGCTCACCCATGTCTCAAAGAGAAAGCCAGTGAAAGTGGATGGATGGAAGTGGGCCTTGCAGTATAAAATGGGGAATTTCCGTAGTAAGTTAGCCAGAGCTGGATGCCTAGAAGTCGCTGTAAATTCAGGCCGAAGAAGCCATAACAATCCTGACAAAGACCACCCACATCAAAATATTAAAAAAGCCAGGCGTGCAGAGATAAATTACTTGCCAAACTTTCCTAAAGGAGAAGATGCCACCACCCTTGAAAATGTTAGACTCCAACTCATGCAAGAAGTCGAGAGAAGTGAGAAAAATCTCCTGTTGATTGACAAGCTCATGCAGATGACTTTTGCACTTCGTCGCCTCGAGATAGTTAAGGAAAACCCAATGATCGGGGACTTCTTAAATAGATGGCCTGCCCTTCGCATTGACTCGCAGGTAAAATGTTTTATTTATTTTTGATTCCTCTATTTATTTTTAAATTGTGTTTAACAAATTATACTATTTTATAGATATGTGCAGAGTTCCATCGCATCACAAATATCAACTTGCGAAACCAGTTTTATTCTGGACTGGACATACACACACCACGACTGCTGAACTTGATCAGACAGAAAGCAGCACGAACTGGCAAGTTTTCAGAGACTCTGCGTGCCATGATGAATCTGTATGACCAACAGGTGAGATGTATAAAATAATGGCCAAGTTAGTGATGAGCAATATCACGATTAAGAAATCAATCTTGATATGAAGCTAGAACAATCTGCTAATCAGATAATGTTTTTGAATAGTGAATTGTGCGAGAGTTTCATAAATTACAGCAACTGTGAATAGCAGAACATAAAAAATGCACTGTATTACGATTCAACCATCCTTTCAGGTTAGCAGATTGTCATAACTTCATGTCACGATTTTGTGTCATATTGTACACCCCTTGATTTTATGTTATTCTGGACACAACTGTACAATATAAAAATAATTCTATAGAAGACATGAACTGAGCCAAAATTGCTGTAAGTTTGTAAATGCATTTGTGAAAAATGTTTGCCATGTTAATTTACTTGTGTCTGGCTGTGTTTAGCACGAACTGCATGCTGATACCAAGCGCACATTGATCCTGCATGGGCTTCCACTATACTTGCGGGAAGAGGAGCCACAATTCTTCAGAGTTTGGAATGTAAGTATTTATTGTTGGATAAATGTTTTCTTCACTAATTAGTATCAGTTATAAGTTTGCCACACAAGCTATCCAGACCCTACTGTATCTGCAGAATGTGACATAAAAGCTTAAAGGTTCCAAGGCTGAATGTACTCCTATTTTATGACAAAAATAGCATGGGGGTTCCAATGTTTACTAAACCAGTGTATGCATGAACCTTTTTCATTGCATCATCTCTTTAATGCAATACTGTTTTTTTTCCTTTTATAGATTGAGGAGTCACCAGAGCCAGAAATCAGCAACACTGCTGTCTGTGTTTTGACCATTATCAACGAGAACAGTAGTAGCCCAATGCATTTCAGTCCGGTCAGTGCAGCAGTTATAGTGGAAGACCAGATTGTGTTAGGTGAAATTAACACATTTGCTGATGCATTCGTCTTGTTGTTTGGTTTGGTTTACGTCGTGCATCTAGACTATCCAAAAAAACTTGTCCACACATTTACATTCATCCAGAAAGAAGTGATGGGCCTTGAAGATGGGAAACCGTTGAAACCGTGCCTTAACCGCCTCAAAAATGATCTTTTACTGATTGAGTAGCATGTAGAGGGGCGCTGGTGCCATGCTAGGCAGAGTTAGTGTTTACAAATGTCAAACTGTTCAACAATGTTTACTACCTCACAGTGGGTCTTTGCTTTATTTTGTGTGTACATTTTGGTTATTGCTTTTTTAGTTTTACAAAACCAGTAAAGTGTGTTTGCACAAAGCCCTGCAGATTTTAGGGCATTTTATTTATCTGCTGCTATCTGTCCCCTGTAGCCCTAAATTTGAGGAGACTGAGGCAAACATGGCCATAGATAGCTGTTTTTTTTTTTTTATAATTGGGATTGAATTTTGGTTACGGTTTGATGGAACAACCAAAGAAAAGGCTGACAATGACATTTTTGTTTTAATTGTTTCTCAATGTGAATTTTAACCCACAATTACTGTGAATCTTAATAAGTACATTAAGCACTTTAAAAATCCTGTTCAAATGCAAATTAAGATTTGTGCTGTTAAAAATAAACTTGCAGTTACAATTCAGCCTCAATCATTTTTACTTTTTAGATTGTATTTTATTAGTTTATATAAATTATAATATTTTAGTGTTAATACATTAATTGTTTTAAGTTCAAATGTATCAAAATGTGTAAGTTTATTAAAATAAAAGGGTATAAGTTAAACAACTAATATGTAATAAGTTGAGATAGTTGAATCTTTTAATTTCTTTGAAATCACATTATTTAAGTTATGAGGAACTTGTATTTTATAAGCTTGTTAACTAAAAAATTATTATGTAATCAGTTTCCTCGTAAATTTTAAGTTCACTGAACTTCTTCGGGTTTACAGTGTAGTTGGTGCAAGAGTAGAGTTTACTGAGGACAGAGTTAGGGGGAAACGGATGATTCGCTGTGGCGACCCCTAAACTGGGAACAGCCGAAAGGAAAAAAAGAAGAATTCATTCATTAAATAGTTATATAGAAAAAGTTTTGAAATTAAGAAAAGTTTGCAGGTCTACAAAAGCTCTCTCTTGTTGAACAGCCTGGGTGGAAAATTAAATAAAATTGATGAAAACATAAAACATTCTTTACGAGTCTATGCCATAGACGCAAACACAGCTGAAATTGGGGTAAAAAGACTAAAAGAGGAGAAAACCTCTATTCGTTCTACTGCAAGTTGAGCATGCTGGGAGATTGAGTCCCTAGAACACATGGCGAAGCAGGTATCCGATAGTGAGCCCTGGGGCGCCGCCTGGCTAGCGAGGAATGAGCTGAAGAGGTCCGTCCATGCGCTTTATTGGAAGTTGGATGTTTATTAGGTGACCAGAACTCCAGTGAAAGATCTGACCAATCTTTTAGCAAGAGGCCATGGACGGTGCATGGCGTAGCTGGGTCTCCCGGAGCAGGAACCCAGGCTAGAGCTAGACGCTGTTCGAAAGCTCAAAAGGGTCTAGCTTCAGATTTTCACTGGGACTGACTCGCACTCTCCTACTATTGCACCACTCCAACTTGCACTCTATTATTGGAATTACTTATATGACTGGTATTGTATTAAAGTGTACTGACAATCTACACTTGTTATACTATTTATTATTATTAATGTGAATGCAGAAGCATTAACACTATTGTTATCATACATATTTTCTTTTGTTAGTGTGAACGCAGAGAATGCAGATAAATATAACCAAGCTAAATATCTTTATAACCAATAAATATCTTTTACAGCTTTTTCTAAATCACAGTTTATGTTTTATGAAGATTTCTGACTTTTTCACTCACAGTGCTACACTCTAAAAAGCTGAAACTCAAACTTTTCCTAAAAGTACAGCAGTTTGTCCTCTTTCAGAAAATGCAGTTGTCATTTTAAGACGTACAGTTTTTAATCCAGAAGGACTAAACCACAGATTGGGTCGAAAATCATTAAGATGAATGCATTTCATCTGAACAGTTGGTGCAGCTGTCAGTCATCTGTGTAATTACATCTAGGGTCTCTATTGACTTAACATGGGCATCAGAGAAGCATTGAATATTGATCCCATTCATTTCGATGGGGCCATTGAATCCCATAGGATCCTGTTGTAAAAGAGCTTCTGTATTTGGTTGACAAAGTCATAGCATTAAGAGTGCAAATACCTAACCATAAATTTGCTATTCATACAGCCAGCAGGGGGTGCTATGAGTTTAAGCATGTCAATTTGGTCAGAAGGCTAAGCTCATCATTCCATAATTTTTTCACATTATTTGAGTGACATTGAGATGTGTTTAAGAAAAGAATGAACAGGCTTACAAAATCAAAGAGTAAAGAAATCATATGGCACAAAGATCATTTTCCCATTACAGAACCTCAGTGGAACTCCTTTCACTGCTCAAATTCATGAAATGGTGGAGCAAGGAGTGGCGATCAAGCTCACTGAAAGAAGGACCAATCACTGGAATGGACCAGTGTGGTATGCAAGTCCTCTCGTTGCACCCAATCCACACTCCATTACAACCCCAGAATGCCTAATATGAAACAGTAGTCAAAGATTGAATGAAGTGAGTATAAATGATTTCCTTCTAAAAGGTCCAGATGGTCTTAACCCAATCAGAAGTGTTCTGCTAAGATTCAGAGAAGTTTTTGCTGTCTTATGGGATATCAGAAATATGTGACCCGAAAGAAGAAGTTGCAGAATATGCGATCAACTGGCCATGGGGGAGACTGCAAAACTTACCAAGTTTACCCACTTGCAATATTAAAAGAGGGTGGATTTTGCCTGAAGCAATGGATTTGGTCTGGACAAAGAAAAAAGTTGGACAAAGTGGGGGAGACTATCATGAAACTTCAAGACTCTTGAAGTTGGATAATTGGTGGAAGAAGACAAGCTCTATATCATGGCAGCAATTAATTTCTCAAGGCAGAAAAAGAAGAAGAGTGTTGGACATAACCTTCGTAAGGAAAGTGTGAAAATGAGATCCCAAATCCTCTGTCTAGAAGAGAAATTCTGGGTCAAGTGGCTGGGTTGTATTACCCAATTGGACTGGTAAAACCTTCTTCTTCTACTTTCGGCTGTTCCCAGTTTAGGGGTCGCCACAGCGAATCATCCATTTTCACCTAACAATTCTTATTCAGAGAGCGCTTTAAGAAGCAGGAACTGGAGCTTTGACCAAGGAGACATGGGACAAGCCATTTTCTGGTAACCTGAGAGAAGAGGCAATCAAACTGTTTGAAGATTATGCTCAACTTCACCATATCAAGTTTTTCAGAAGTCTAATACCTGTTGATTGGACAGGACAACCAATAGGATTCACATTCTTGGATGAAAGTGACAAGACGCTCAGTGCAGGTGGGAAACTGACCGAGGTATTGATCTCAGGCTTGCTGAATCCAAGGCCAAATGAACTCCTTTAGACCAAAAAGGTGAAGCTGTTAAAGCTGAACTGTGTGGTGCAGTTTATGCAGCTAGGCTCAGGAAATACATAGACAATAACCTTGAGATTGACAAATCATCTCATTGACAGCCAAACTGTTTTGGGGGCCATCCGGAGAGCTAGCTATGGTTATCAGTCCTTTTTTGCCAAAAGAATTGGTGAAATGCAGAAAACAACACACATCGAAGGCTGGTGGTGGATCCCGGGCAATAAAAACATTGCAAATATCAATGTTGAGAATCATTAAGGTTTTAACAGTATTTAACGATCCGGTACTTTAATGGTAGTCTTTGTTGTTTTTAATTAAAAAAAAAACACTTTTTTACGGAAATGTAAAATGTTTTCACAAAAATGACACACTTTTTTAAATGTGAAATAATAATCTATACTAAACCGATTCACCCTGGCATTGGGGACCATATAGTTTTGTATTAAGTGTCCCAATCCAGAAGTGTGCATCCTCCCGAGTATGTATTTTAAGGCTACTTATGTCACAGCAGTGCACCAAGGCCGTCTCATTTAGCCAAAACTCGAAGGGTCCTTAAAATGCGCCCTACTTTCCAATGAATTCAGAGGATGCATCGCAGTCTGAGGCCATCTTTTGTGGCCTCAGATATCCCACATTGCTTTGCAGGTTTTTTTTCCATTAGAATTTACACAAAACACTACTAGGAATTAAAAATAGTAAAGCGATTAAAACAATCATATATCTAAAAGCCTTAAACATGTTCATTTAATTTCCATTATTATATTATGATTTGTATTTGCTGCTCATTTGCTTTCCTTGTATGTAACATTGTTTCAATGTAACAATGTGAATGCCCTTGTATGTTAACTTATTTTTCTGCAAAAAAACAAAACAGAACACAAAACACACTTACATTTATATTTACATGTAATTAAAATGATTATTTAATAAAGGACAGTATATTCAAGCTTTAAATGTTGTTGATAAGTAAATTGTAAAACATATTTTTATTTTAAATATTCATTGTAATCATTAACATATGTCATTATATTTTAAGATGTAGACGAATGAGTTTATAAAAATTTAATAGAATGAAGCTAAACCATCATCCTGGTTTAAATTAAATTACACACAACATAAAACAGAAAAAAATCCCAGAGGGAAATGGACAATAAAATGTATTGTCAACCAAAATGACAATACAGAGTATGTTTTAATACAATGTATTCAAAATAAAAGACAGAAAATAAATAAATAGAACAATTAAAATAAACCCTAAAACACTGGAAAATAAATTAAGCAATGAAAAAAACTTACAGTGATCCTAAAAATTTATCAGACACAAAACATAAGTATAAAAGAATCACTTAATGAAAAATATTTTCATTTACGAGAATGTTTCATTCATTCATTTTGAGACCCAAACTACTGATCCAGGTGGTGGCGCTAAAGCCCCATTAGCAAATTGCCAAAAAACAGAAGAAGAATAAGAGGTTCGACGTCCCATTTACCAAGTGTTTAAGCAGCCTTTAGAGGACCCTCCCAAGTTGCAGCCTTGGAGACTGGGTAGGAAGGACCTTCCAAAGGCTTCTAGAACCTGGATTAGGACACCACTTATATATATTAACCAGGTAAACCTCAACCACCAAAGCCTCTTCTGGTCTTCAATGTACTAGAATCACAACACACAGTATTATTCTACGCAGAAATAAATTAAGAGAAAATGTAATAATTATGGGCGGCACAGTGGGTAGCACTGTGGCCTTCCTGTTAGCAGGTTGTCAGTTCGAGGCTCGCTGGTGACCTTCCTGGAAGGAGTTTGCATGTTCTCCCCTGGCTTGTGTGGGTTTCCTCCGGTTACTCCGGTTTCCACCACAATCCCAAAAACATGCAGTTTTTATATTTTAATGTTTAGGACCATAGTATCACAAGGAACATGTTTATATTATAGAAGTCAACAACATGATAGGTTAAGGGAAAATACTACAGCACACTATTTCTTTATTTTAAACATTTATTTTAATCTGTACATTGACAGTGTCCGTACATGTCGTGTGCTATCCAATAGAGCCAGCCAGTCACATAAGTGAGTCCAATAATAGGAGAATGCTAGTCAGTGCCAAAGTCTGAAGTCAGACACTTTTATAAAATACCAGCGAATAAAATAATAATAACTCACTTAATTTTCAGCCAAATTTCAAGACTTTTTAAGTATAAATTGTCAGTTTTATTATACAGTATTAATAAATTACGTATTTTATTAATGTAATATACATTTACACAAACTCCCCATGCATACATATACATGTCCTCAACAATATTCGAACTCACAACGATGCTGATTATAATATAGAAATAAGGTATCAACAATATAAAATCAAATCCATAATAATAATAATAATAATAATGAAAGAATTTTACTATTGTACAATACAAGAACTTAAAGTCAAATTTCATAAACTGCTTAATTAAATCAAGAAAATCACACCAGCATCTGTATATCTGCAATGTTTCCCGGATGTTTCAGGGTCATCGGTGCAAAAAGAGCATTTAGTGTCGATATAATTTTTTACGTCTTTTCATAAAACACTTGTCAGGGTAAACTCTATGAACCGAGTTCCCGATGTACAGTTTTAATAACATTTTTAGTATAACATTGTCTCACGTCAATGACATACTTCCTCTGCGCCCGTGTACTTCCGGTGCTTTTCTGCTCAGTAGATTTGTTGATTTGTCTAGACGAAATCTTCTTAAAAAGGTATTGTTTACGAGCATGTAATATACTAAAATCAAATTAAACGTCCCCAGTGAGTGGGGAAAATATTTGTATCTTGTTGATACGTTTGTTTGCGATATCGCTCAACGTGAACTCCTTGATCGCTGTATTTGAAGTGCGCGTAGGCTGATAAAGCTAGCCTTTCTAGAAGACCAGAACAGTGGTCGTAACGGGTGCTTTTGTAAATATCTTGCAATGAACATTTTGCCCAAGAAAAGCTGGCATGTTCGCAATAAGGACAACATTGCGCGCGTGCGTCGCGACGAAGCTCTCGCGGCAGAGGAAGAGCGCGAGATTCAACGGCGAGTAGAGCGCGCAGAGCAAGAGGTAACCACAGCTCCTCGGCTAGTTTGCGAGTCCACTGTAAGCATTTTGTTTTGGCATATTTGAAGCTCATGGCGTGTTCCTGATTCATCAAGGCTCGAACAGAGTTTTTGAGAAAGAAATCTCGATCAGCACTTCAGCAGTCAGGAGACGACGGAGGGACTGCCGAATCGAGCCGAGGAGTCGGAGTGATTGAACACTTGAATCTTTTCCCTCTTGATGACTCATCTGAAAAGAAAGGAAATGACGAATATCTCAAAGAGAAAAAGGAAGAGCAGGTACACCAAAATACTTCTGATTTTAATTGTTTTCATATATTTAAATTTTACCATTTCAAATGTGCTTTTTCTACCCTGTTTTACTCAAGGAGAAACAGGAACGAGCGATTGGCATTTTGGTGTCTCTAGGTCCTGCTCCTGGCACAGAAGCCACTCCTTGGTACCTGAAAGATGGAAAAGCAAAGGAGGAAGAGAAAGACAAAAATGAAAAAGGCAAAAACAGAAGCATTACTCAAGAGGAGAGAGAGAAGAGAGACCGAAAGCTTAAAGACTGTTTGGATCCTCTTAAAGACATAAAGAAAGCTCTTGCAGGGAAGGACAAGCGGGAGAAAAGGCATAAGAAGAAAGAAAAGAGAGACAGAGGAGAACGGAGTGGTGAGAGGTGCGAGACAATTCATCTGTTTCTGTAAACACAGAAAAAAGCTACACTCTATGAGGTATTCGTCCTAAAATGATGTGCTTTTTTTCCCCGTAGCTCAATTCAAATGTTACGGGCAGAGCGGCTGCAGAGAGAAGCGGAAGAGAGAAGGAGGAGTAAGACTTTGCTGGAACAGAGGAGTGGAGCTGGGAAGGAAAAGCAGCCTGAGCGAGAGCTGAATGATAGAGACAGACCTTACAACAGCGGCTTTTTCCCTGAACTGGCACGAAAAAGGCAGAGGAGAGACAGAGACCAGTATGGCTTTTATTAGCCTCCAGTGTCTACTTTTACAGATATCTTTAACTTATTGTGAAAACTATTGAAATAAAAACGATTGCTTGATTAAAGTAATCAATCCAGTCTCTGACGTGTGGTCATTGTCATCAGGCAGCTTAGTAAACAGACGATCATGGAGAAAGTGTTAAATTCATTTGTTAAATTTGTATGATCTGTATTGAAAAGCTTATTCTGCATCCTTTGAAAGCATCTGCATTAAAAGCAAACTCCAAATTTTAACAAAGGCTCATTCTCTTTCTTCTCTTGAGGAAACAAGTAATGTTTGTGTAGCACTGTTTAGCACAGATCACAGAATCCGATTATACCAGCTTTAAACAGTCTTGAGTTTTCATAATTGAAAGCAGCTCTCCTTCATTTGCATTGTGTGGTTAAAAACAGCAGAAAATTAAACGTTTGTATTTTTTTTGTTCGAGAATGGCAAACATTGTTAAATAAAATAACTTGCACTTTGTTTTAATTTTACTCTTTGTGAAACCTATTATTAAACCCAATGATATGACATACTCTGAATCAAAGATACAACCTAAAGTAATGCTTTATTATATCACTGTTTTATCAAGTGTGTGCTAATCATATAATTGTAATTTTTTATGTCGTGATGTAGAAAGGTATAGTTTACTGGGAATGTGAAGAAGAAAACGGGAAGATGTTTATCGCAAGGCTTTAACGAAGGATCAGAAGAGAATGTCCACTTCGGTCCAGCAGGGGGGGCGCGAGGTTTGTTTTGGACAAGAACTGTTTGACAAAGGCAGTGTCCCAATCCAGGTTCTAAAGGACCCCGGAAGGTCGTTTCTACACAACCTTTAAGGCTGCGGCTTGGGAGGATGCTCCGAAGGCTGCAAAACCCCCTGGTAAACGGGAGGGTCTAGCCACTTATTCTTATGTTATTTTTGGCAGTTTGCTTTATGGTGCATTAGCGCCACCAGCTGGATCAGTAGTTTGGATCCCAAATTGAATGAATGAAACGTTCTTGTATTATTAATATTTTTCTTTATGTGATTCTTTTATTTTTATGTTTTGTGTATAATAAATTTTTATGATCATTGTAAGTTTTTTCGTTGCTTAATTTATTTTCTAATGTTTTAGGGTTTATTTTTAACCCTAAAACTCCTTCGTCTGCTTCTGAAAATATAATGACTTTCACCGATACTTAGTTTACATTAATTTGGCTGCGTGTGGCAATGTTTACAATAAATGTTAAAAATAAAAATATGTTTTACAATTCGCCTATCACTACCACCATTTAAAGCTTGAATATACTGTCCTTTAATTTAAAACCCGCGTTACTTACATGTAAATACAAATTCAAGTGTGTTTTGTGTTGATTCTAATGAAAAACCAAAGCATTGTGATATATCTGAGGACACAAAGGATGGTCGAGATGCATCCTCCGAATTCAAGGGAAAGTAGGACGCATTTCAAGGGTGCATTTTAAGGACCCATCGAGTTTTTCCGAAATGAGACGGCCTTGGCGCACCGTTGTGACATAAGTTGCCTTAAAATGCGCACTCTGGAGGATGCACACTTCTGGATTGGGGCACAGCTTACAAAAGACTGAGCAGAGACCAAGAGCAGTACGATTTCCCCCAATACAACTCTATGTCTGTTCAAAAGATTTTACATTTTTTATTTAATTTTCATGTGGCTCACACATTGTAGAAACTGTGTGATGGGCAGATGATTGACAGCTACACTGCACTGATCTGAGTGACTGTCATCAACCCTCGAGAAAGAAATGCAATGTTTTCAAAGATCAAATTCAGAGTTGTCCTCAAATTCTTTTTTTCTGTTACAAGATTAGTTGTATTTAACAGTTGCTTTTGAGAGGGGTGTGTGCAAGCCAGTGTGAGCAGGAGATGGAGGTGGAGCTCTGAAACTATAACCTCAACCTCCTTATCAAGAAAGAGAAAAGAAGATACAGTGAAGTCAAGAAAGGGAATTTATAACACATTATTTAGCAAGTAACATTTCGTTGAATTTTCACAGAAAGTCAAAACTGCAAGATATTATGACCAGAGACGATGAAAGACAAAAATAAATAAACAGATGCTGGGAGATGCCTATATGCAAAAACATGATGTACATACAGATACACCTGTTCAACCACTGTCCTGACACTGATTTCTAAATAAGTCACTCACATGGCAGCAGCTCAATGCATTTGTGGACATGGTGAAGATGGTCTGATAAACTCTCGATTTTGACAGAATTTTTTGTTAACAATCCTGCCTTTTATCCACAGTCGTATTTGGGGGCATGTCCTTTTTTAAAGGCCCTGTATGCCCACTCGAGTTTTAATGCTCAGAGTACTCGTTATATGTAGACTGTGGATGGAGAAAAATACACCGATCTTACTCACAGACCTAGTGCAGCACAACTAAAGTTGAAGTTTTCTTTCTTTTAGTCTAAATTCATCCATTGGTTGCTGCCTGTTTTTATTGGCGCGTGATTGGCTGTCCCCACTGTCACTCCGTTTGAGTGACGTGCACCTGTAGGCGGAACATTTTCCTTCAGGCTTTCAGTCCTCGTTTAACACAACGGACAACATAATGCTGCTAGCAGTTTAGATACTGCTTTGGTTAAAAAGATATCAATTGACGTTTATTTTACATTAAAATCTCAATGTATGATAAAGGTCGCGTGCAAGGGGCACAATTTAAAGAGAACGGAACGTAAGAGAATTCTTTTGACAAGAGAAACTGTATGTTACTCAAAGAGACACGTAACTACTTCCTTTTCAAACACCTGAAACTCACATCACTGATATCTCTCACACCTTCTATTATTAGTATCGTCTTGATAATCATTATTATTATTATAAACAACAGAGATTTAAAAAATATTACTCATGTTCAAATCATATGCGTTTTGAGTGTTTATATTTGTTTTTAGGGAAACTACATTTTTTTATTTTTTTTTAGATTAATAAGCAGGTGATGAGGACAACTCACATTTCGATTAAAAACACAGCTGTTCAAAAACTTAAAAACAAAACCGTACATTTTCCAAGAAAAGTTGTTTAAAGAATCTGCGATTCATTACGGCGTGAAAAGGGTCTTGTGCTTTTACTGTGTACAGCATTTCGACTTGAGAAAAAAAATAATTACAGGTACAGCATTAGTTTCTGCTGCTTTTAGAAAAAGCCATAGAGAATATTACAGTTCATTCATTAACATGTGGGAATCTGGAGTTCCTGGAAGAAACCCACGGAAGAACATGCAAACTCCTCTCAGGAACCGACCTTCTAGCCTCAAACTAGTGACCTTATGATGAAAGGCCACAGTTGCTACCTCTTGTGAAATGTGTCAACTTTAATGAAAATCCTTAGTTAACTTTTTAAATGGTAAGATATGAATAATACAATATATTTTATAATAACAATATATTTTTATATATAATTATATTTAAAATATATACTAGCCTAGCATTGTGTCCAAATTTTACAATATGGAAACCAATTACTGCACATTAGTGGTGAAAATATTTGGCCGTTTCCAGACAGACAGACAGGCGGGCAGACAGTAATTTGCATTAATTTGAATGTTGGAGATCAGGCCAAAAAGGGATTATGGCACCGCTGCGTGAAGGTGGTGGGATTTAGGTGGATTTTGTTGCAATGATACCCATGATCACGGCATGGGGGCGTGGACGGTCAGTAACCCAATAAACAAACGCTTTGTTGGGCGGCAGCGGGTACCTGGGTGAAGAGCATCGCGAAGCAGCGTTGCGTCACGTCTGCTGAGGAAAACACGGAGGAGAAAACATTACTGGACCACTCACGGGATCCTGAAAGCGAGGGGGTTAGGACTAAGAAAAAAGCTATTGTCGTCCCATATCCCATTGACGGGATGGGCCGAAGATGGAACAGTAAAATTGCGCTGATGGGTACGCGGGTAGCAGGTTTGACGGAGACAAAAGAGCGCTCGAGCCGTGTTTAATTGCGGATTATAAGGACGCACCAGCACAAGAAGCTACAAGAAGACGCGTCTTGATTAGCTGCGAGCCAGACGCGAGGCGGGGAAGGTGACAGCATCGCTCGGATGCTGGTTCCGTGGCCCATCCGACAATGGTTCTACAGCGCTGGGCGATTGTTATGGTGGGGCTGATGTCGTCCTTCTACCCGGAGAGGGCCCTCGGAGCCCCGCAGAAGGAAGGTGAGCGAGTGTGGATGCCATGGATGTCATTGGTGCTGCTCAAAGGGGGAAGGAGGAGACGCTCTTTGGTAAAGGGTATTTTGACCGTCGGCAGAGAGAATGGGGGTGGGGGGATTATTTTAGGATTCAGTCTCTCTTCATCTATGTAAAATTTAATTTAGTGTAATATATTAATTGGTTCCCTTTCATTGTTGGCATAATAAACGACCCGTTTTTGCGCATGCATTCTTCTCAAGAGGGATCTCTCTTTAAATTAAGACAGTATCCTGAAGATCGGCTCTGAGTGCGCATTAATTCTGGGTAAATTCATCTGTGTTTTTGTTGTGTTTGTGTTTCCGCTCCTAATTTTCGAGCATCGAGGAGCAGGCCCGAGTGTTTCTCTCTCTCTCTTGTCTCGCTGTTTTAAGAAGACGAATATCATCTAGAATTCAGGTCTAATACTAGTGGTATGTCTATGGGGTAGGAAAAATATTTCTCATGTATTCTGATCTGTTTCATTTATCCTGTGATCTATAGATTCTACACAGATCCATATCCACAAAAGTAAATAGAGACTTATTAATATGACATCAATATATGTTCCCACACAAACGTGTCTCAATCCAGGTTCTGCATCCTTTGAAGTACGCAGTCCACCAAACCTCGGAGGCTATGTCTTCAAGAATGAGCCAAAGAGAGCATCAACCATTGGTAAATGGGACAATTTAGTCTCATTCTTGAACACAGTTTTATAAACTCCAATGACATGTACCAACAGTTAGCATATGTCACATCACAATCAGGTGGCAAGATTAAGCATTAATAACATAATATTTTTTAAATAAAACTATTATGTTTTAAAATGGTACAAAAAATCCCTTGAACTATTGTCATTAAATAATTTTGACCTGTTACATACATTTGACCACAAAATTTTCTGTTGATACTATTGAAAAAAGCACAAAGAATCTTGGAATATCTGAGGCAATGAAGGATCGTAGCCACACATTTTCTAAAATCAGGGGAAAAGAGGATGCATGTGAAGGATAATTCTAGAAACAGGACAAGTCTTCGCACATCATTGTGATGTGAGCGGTCTTCAAACCTGCATTCTAAGGAAGCAGAACCTATATTGAGACACAGCTATTGTAAAGACAACAGACCAACATTACAGTTGGTTAGCTCTTGTTGGAAGTAAAGATTTGAGAGAAAAATGAAGGGTTTAATCATTTACTTTCAGCAATCAACAAAATGCAGTGAATAAACACAAGAGAATCACAAATCAAATGTATAAATAATATGAAGTATTTTAGCTATAACGGCACACCGTTTTGGAAAGAAGCAGCTGGTAGTTTAAAGCATCTTGATGATCTTCTGTGAATGTAACTTTCTCTTATCCTTCTGTCTCTTAGGGTTAAGACAAACTACTCAATGGGCTACATTTTTATAGCACAATTATGATTCTGTGATGAATATCTTTGAATGTCTGCATATCACAGAGCTGTAGTCTCGCAGAGCTGGACCTTCCAGATAAGGTTTGGTGTTTATTGCAGGTTTCTATGGTGAAGACCCACCCATGAGTCCATTTGACTTGTCCAACAACCAATCACATTTCATTTCGCACTGTGGGAATGCCATCATTCATTCGGCTAACATCTCTTTTTGACTCCAATAACTTGGTAACAAAAGATCCGGTAGATACAAACCAAGGACCACACTTAAAAATCCTCCACACTTTTCTGCAAACGCCATAAAAGTCATAATATGAGCTTGCGGTAATGAAATTCACATAAGCAGTCACGAAATTGCTCTTTCTTTCCTTGTGAGCGAGGCAGGCAATGATGCATGCGCATCAAGAATGTGCATGAACCAAGTAAATTTCAATCAGAGTTTTTACTTTTTGGTGTGACTTGATTAGACGGCAAAAACAAAGTAATATTATTTAGCAAATTGTATTTAAATGTACTTATGTAGTGTAGAATTGTGCATGCCCCTTTTAAGTAAAAACACATTACTATTTTTTTGTAAAACATACTTACATAATGGAAGCAATATTTGCTAAGCCCAAAAATCATTTTTTACAGTGTAGGTGCCCATAACTTTTGCCAGCCTTAAATCTCTCTCTTCCCATGCTATAATCTGCTCGCTACTGAAGAAGCTCATGTCCACCTTGCTACAATTGTTTATTTTATTGTTTTCATTTAAAGTATTTTTTTTCGTCTATGTATCTACATGTTTGATTAAGCAAAATAATGTGAATTCTATGAAACGCCCATTATTTATCTGTTCATGCGATCCATACAAAGAATGATAAAATGCAGTTCTTGAGATGCTAGCTGCATAGCCCAAGTTAAGGCCCAGAAGTTCAATGCAGACCTGGCACAAGCTGGCAGATGGTAACTTGGTGAGGAAATCACTTTTGAACTTTATTCTGTTGTCTAAGATACAAATGATCACGAATTTTGCATACCATCCCAGTAGGGATGTCATAATAACACAATTTCAGTGAAAACCCACGGTTCTCTGCACCAATTTTGGTACCAAAGTAAAAGACAAAATCATGAATTGAACAAATTACTTTTATTATTACAGCCTGAGGAATGGAGGAGAAGTGTCCTAGTGCCAATCTTTAAGAACAAGGGTGATGTGCAGAGTTGTAACAACTACAGAGGCATAAAGTTGATGAGCCACACAATGAAACTTTGGGAAAGAGTAGTGGAAGCTAGGTTAAGAAGAGAAGTGGATATTTGTGAGCAGCAGTATGGCTTCATGCCCAGGAAGAGCACTACTGATGCAATTTTTGCTCTGAGATTGTTAATGGAGAAGTACAGAGATGATCAGAAGGAGCTGCACTGCATCTTTTTGGATATAGAAAAAGCGAATGACAGGGTGCAGAGAGAGTAGCTACGATCCTGTATGAGGATGTCAGGAGTGGCAAAGAAGTACGTCAGAGTAGTTCAGGATATGTATGAGAGGAGTAAGACAGCAGAGAGATGTGCAGTAGGTCAGACAAAGGAGTTCAAGGTGGAGGTGGGGCTACATCAAGGATCAGCTTTGAATCCCTTCTTATTTGCTATTGTGATGGACAGGTTGACAGATGAGGTCAGGCAGGAATCTCCGTGGACAATGATGTTTGCAGATGACATTGTGATTTGTAGTGAGAGCAGAGAGCAGGTGGAGGAAAACCTGGAAAGTTGGAGGTCAGCTCTAGAAAGAAGAGGAATGAAAGTCAGTCGCAGCAAGACAGAATACATGTGTTTGAACGAGAGGGAGGGAAATAGAACAGTGAGGTTACAGGGGGCTGAGGTCAAGAAGGTGCAGGAGTTTAGGTATTTGGGGTCAATAGTCCAGTGTGACGGGGAGTGTGGAAAAGAGGTGAAGAGACGAGTGCAGGCAGGTTGGAGTGGGTGGAGAAAAGTGTCAGGGGTGTTGTGTGACAGAAGAGTGTCAGCAAGAATCAAAGGAAAGGTGTACAGAACAGTAGTGAGATCAGCTATGATGTATGGGTTGGAGACTGTAGCAGTGAGGAAGAGACAAGAGGCAGAGATGGAAGTAGCAGAGATGAGGATGTTGAGGTTCAGTTTAGGAGTGACGAGGATGGACAAGATTAGGAATGAGCACATCAGAGGGACAGCTCAGGTTGGTTGTTTTGGAGAAAAAGTCAGAGAGGCCAGACTGAGATGGTTTGGACATGTGCAGAGAAGGGATAGTGGTTATACTGGTAGAAGGATGTTGGAGGTGGAGCTGCCAGGCAAGAGGTCAAGAGGAAGACCAAAGACAAGATATATGGATGTGCTGAAAGAGGACATGAAGGTAGTTGGTGCAAGAGTAGAGGATACTGAGGACAGAGTTAGGTGGAAAAGGATGATTCGCTGTAGCAACCCCTAAACTGGGAACAGCCGAAAGGAAAAGAAGACTTTTATTATTACAGATGTATAATAATAATAAACATGATTAAATAACTAGTTTTTATAACTTGAACCATCAAACCTTTTTACAAATTAAAATAACTAAAATATAACTTTCTGTAAAAAAACAAACCTCAGCTTTTTTAATAAATGTATATAATATTTATTATATTAAATGTATTTGATAGCACTGTTACAATGATATAAAAACTAGTATTTCAAACACTTTACAAAATGAGCCATTTGTTAGATGACAACAAAAAGGTGTTATATACAACTGTAAACCCCCAAAAGGTTGATTGAATTCCAAAAAGGTAGAGTAACTCTCTATAAAAGTAATTTTTTTACATTTTAGTTGCATTTAAACTTAAGTTAGGTGTACATAAGATTTCCAGTGTATTACATTTAAACTTTGTGACGTTGCTAGACAAGTTCGGGAGTAGCACCTGCAGATAGTTAGCCATGGGTGTTCCTCCCAATCATCCTCATCAGACCTCGCTTTTATAAGCAGTTTTCCTAATGACAACAGAAAAAAAGTTCACAGCAGACTTTCAGCTTGCTTCATCCTTCGCTGTCATCCATTTCATGCCATCAACTCTCCTAGGTCCTTTACATCGGGTGCTGATACAGCCGCTGCCGGGCCGACTTTGCCCCAAACAACTTGCCACTTCCTTTGTGAAACACAATGGCCATTCTCGCTCACTGGTGGAAAAATCGCTCACTGGTTAACAGCATCCTCCCAGGTGCCACGCCAAGCAAAGGGGAAAAAACGTCCTCTGAGCGTCCTCTCATGAGCTTCTGAAGCCCGAATCAAGCTAAGCCAACAGCTAGCTTCATCAACCACCGCGATTGAAAACACAGCAGTTCTTGCAGAATCTCCAAGGGATCCTGTGACTCTTTCTCTTTTCACAAACCCTATAATTCTCCCCGAAACATTTATCTAATCATAATATCTCATGGAGTCCGTTCTCCATGACTACATTACTCAGAATTCCTCGTTTCCCTACTACCCAGCCTCCTCTGAACCATATTCAGATGTCCGCGCAGCTACCGAGCCCGGTACTCCTCCACAAGAGAAGGGACAAAGCTAATGTCTAAGCCCTTAAAGGATGCCATGCAGGATTTGTCCAACGTGCCTTCACTGAGTAAATAGCGACTGTTGTACTTATCTTTACACCCAAAAACAGCACAACACCACCACTTAGCAGACCATCCAGGAGTCTGTCAAGAGTTCTGGGTGGGATCGTACAATTTGTGATGTCACAAACGTAATTGCTCATATTAAATCTGTGGTGATTAATAAAAAAAACTCTGATGGACCCTTGAATGATTTTGATTGTCTGACACTTTTAAATAAAGCTTTTCTAAAGAGGTTCCTGTGTCACGTTGACATTGTGATATTTTCTGTGATGTCATATACTGCGTACTACTATGTTTTGATTATAGGTAAAATTCTCCATCAATACCCATCAATATTTTAGTGATGTCATTCATTCTGACCAATCAAAATGCCTAAAGATATTTAACCTGCATACCCTCCTCCCCAACTTCTTTTCTTTACAGATGGCCTCCTAAAACAAACGACCAAATTGAGGTACAAAAATCAATTGTGGTTCTTTTCCTTCTGACCCTTCAAAAAAATCTTTTTCAATGATCCAGTCCCATCCCTTAAAAAGGGCCCTTTCCTGAAAGAAATCTTCAAACACCTTCCCTAATCAATAGTGACGAGTACAAGGAATGCCTTGTATGATGACTCTCTGGTTTCTCTCCTTTGCTTCCCTCAAACCTGAACTCTTAGTCCCCTCCCTGAACCCGATCTCAAGGTGATCTCTTCTGATTTACTTTGCTTTTCTCTGTACTTCCACCCTTTGTTCAATGAAAACTATATTCATTGGAATCCTGTGCTATGTTCTGAATGTAACGCTGCCCTTTTCAGTCGTCCTTGTTAGGAATCACATTCTGTCTATCTGTCTAATCTGTCTTTCAGTGTTTCAGAAATTAACAGAAATGTGCATTTTTTTTCTTAGTTTCTCTGTCCCGGGACGCGTCTGTCTCTGCTCCTCCCTATGCGATTATTCTCATCTCCTGCTCTGGCCTGGTCTCTTTCATTCTGTTGATTCTCACCTGCCTTTGCTGCAAAAGAGGAGCTGTAGGTTTCAATGTAAGTTCATATTGTGTGCTTTCTTACATGTGAGATTTAGATAAAATGCAGTGCATCCAAAAAGAAATAATAGCGGCTCCAAGCGATTTTTGCATATCACATTAAAAAGTGCCTCAAAATCACATCTCTACATATACTCGCAGCAACCTGTTCCCACTAGGCATATATGAATTGATTTGAAAAGAGACACGCCTTTGAAATCATTAAAAACTTTATTTGAAGTGCGTGTGGCCATCAAAGCATCTGTTTTGAATTACGTACAAATGACACAAACCACCTATGGTTTCCAATATAATGTGTAGGTTTCAAAAATATTGTTAGTTTTAATATTTTGTGTTTTGAACCAACATTAAAAGAGTATTGGATGCATAATTTGCAAGGTAATTCATATTAAAATTAGATAAAATGTGCAGCCTTTATTAGTGTGCTGTGCCATAAGTGCCATGTAGTGGTGAAAATAAGAAATAACACTTGAAAAAATACAACACCTGTTATTTGGACTCGTATTTTTCAAAACAATTTACACAAGCGCAATGGCAACAAAAAGTGCTTTGAACAGTGTATAAGGTTTACAAGAGAATCTATCCTTTTCACATAGTTTTGACCTTGTCTTTGCTTATGAATTTTTATTTTGTCTCAGCATGTTAGATTTTTGTTATAATAGATAAAAACTGTTCGATGACATTTGCAGTAAAAAAAACTATTAATTATAACTATTAACTACTCCGAATTTAGCTTTTTGTACCATTTCAGGGTTGTCGCGGAATTATTGTGTAATGCAATGAAAAAATATTTGTAAAAAAGAAGCTGGGGGTTTTCTCTCTCTCTCTCTCTCTCTCCCTCTCTCTCGACTCTTTTTCTCTACATTCGTTTACAAAAAAATAATAAAGATTGAGGCTTTTGACACTTTGAAACAAAACATTTCTTTATGTGCTCATTTTGGGGAATTGTGTATACATCTATTAACTTGATGATATATGATACAAATACTGTATGTGGAAAAGCAGTGATATGAATATTTTTCAAATGCACTGTAGGTGTTTCAGAAATAAATAAACATAACTTTGTACTTCTTACCATGATTAGGAGTTTGACAATGCAGAAGGGGAGGAATGCTCCGGGGCCTCCAGCCCTGCTCCTGAGGAAAGTTTGTCATCGTGTCCTTCACTACCAGAGGTGTATACCCTCCCACTGCAGGACAAGAACTGCCTGATCTTATCAAATGGGACAGGTATGTACCCTAGCATCAATTTAAAATAGGCCCAAGCTCAGATGGTCACAACATTATGATAATGTGATCAAACTGTAGGGAACGTTTTAATAAATCAATTCTATTCGTAACCCTTTACGTCTGTCTGTCTTTCAAACAAATGTTTAGCGAGTTAAAGTCATTCAAAAGCGAATCTCCAATAAACTGCCAGTCAAACTTCAGAACTCTACCTTCCAGAGCACCTTCAACGTCTTAGTCACGTCACTTAGTCAGAGGAGAAGCGTCTTTGTGTGATGTAAAATTTCTTGTTGTTTGAAACAGTGCAGCGTTGTCTTTATGAAATACACACCAGGATGTATATAAAGGTTGATATAATGCATCACCGCACCGGTGTGATGTTGGCATTATGTTACGTCTTCGTTCTGATGTAGTTTAACATTTCACCACATCAGAATTCCTTTATTGTCACTATACACAAGTCCAGACAGTGCAACTATGTGCAACAAATTAGTAAGTAAGCATAGAGTAAATAAATTTAGTACTACTAAGAGTTCACCCAATCGCAAGGGAAATTCGTGAAAAAAATTCAACAGTTAATAACTTATTATAAAAAGTATACATAAAGATACTTTCTATATATAAATATTATGTGTATACAAGTTATTAAAAAGTTGGAAGGTGAGGAAGGTGCGCCGGAAATGTTTGTGAGGTCGCGCAGGTCGATGCGTATATCCTGAACCCGTCGTCATTTCCCATACTTCTCCCTCTCTCTATCCAACTCTCTTCCTGTCTACCTACTGTTCTATCCATTCAAAATAAAGACAGTAATATTCGATAAGAATGGGTTGAGAATGATGCTGAAAATATCGACCCATGATGGTTTAAGTAAAAAATAATGCCATCTGTCCGCCCGGTTACTCTTCCTGTTTTTGTGACGCGTTCGGCTGAGCTCCGCTCCCAGTTGATGTTATGATTGTTTTTATTACATTTTTTTTGCTCATCTTGTACAAGAGATACCGCTTCTGGAACCTGTGAAGTTGTTTCTTTCTCCTCTGGTGGCTCTCCATCGGCTCATGGCCCTCATGGCTACATTATCACAACATTCACTTAAAGCAATCCAATCTGACTTATACCTTCTTTTTTGCATCATAGATAAATCTGCTCGCTTCTGAGATCGGTCAGAAAATGCTTTTGAGCTTATCTGCGCATTTTTTAAGGCTATAGTGTGAACTAATTGCTGCAATTGTCCGGAATCCTGCGAATCTATGAAATACATTGGTATTTTACTTTTTTTTTTGTCATCTTTCTTTGGTCATACTTGCCATCATGAGCAGAGAGGGACTGGCAGGGAATGATTAATATCCAAATTTCTGGCAGATATCAGAACTTTTGACCTCTTCTGAAGTCTAATTAATTTTTAGCACACTCCCGTTCTGTTCAACAGGCGCTTCTCAGTGTTTTCGAAGACACACGCTAAACTACTTGCAGGAGATTGGAAATGGCTGGTTTGGAAAGGTAAGGACTATCAGTCTTGAAGTTAACTGTATTTCTTGATTTCATGTGAACGTTGGGCAAAGAATCCACAATATTCTAGCTAGACGTTAAATATGTAAGACCATTTCAGGCCACGTTCTCATTTTCAGTCCTACTTAATGACCATCTATAATTACTCTGGCCTGAATTTGTTGTGTTTTGCATGTAGAGGAGTGATTGGCCTTGCTGCACACGTATAAAAGTTCATTTCATTTTACAGTTTCTGATCCTCCAGTTTTATTTCTGCAACCATTGCTCTTTTTCTTTTAGGTCATCTTAGCCGAGGTTCTTCATGACTGTAACTCCTCTCAGGCTGTGGTTAAGGAGTTAAGGGTCAATGCCAGTCCCCTGGAACAGCGCAAATTCCTTGCAGAGTCAGCACCCTACAGGTCAGACAAACTAGATGTTCCTAATTGTCAATATGGCTGTGCTTCCATGTCTAAATTCTTAAAAAGATGCAGTAATCTTATTTTAATTGAGGAACATGCTTCATTTATTCATTTTCTTTACCTGCTTTATTTTTAAGGGTCACCGGGTTATGCCAGTTAGGGTTATGACACATTGGGTAAAAAGCAGTCATTACGACATAAAATAAAATGATATCGACCTAATATAAATAGAAAAGGACGTTACAAATCTGCAATTGTTATTAATAAAATGTAACTACACAGGCATTTGTACATTGCGACATTCCAATTGTTTTATTCCAATTGGATTGTGATTCTAGCTGTCTTCACATCATTTATGGTATCTTCTTGTGAAGCTCTGGCTTGGTTTGTAATATTCTTTCATGATAATTTAAATTCCAAGGGGGGCCTGGCATTGCACCCCTGCTTTGGGGGAGATTTTTAAGGCTAGGTATTTAGCCAGTTATTAACCCTTTTACTCCTAAAATGACACTGTAATTCTTTTTAGGAGTAAAAAAAAAACAGTTTGCCTGGTGTTCTTGTCTTGTCAAGGCTAAATACCTGGTTAAACACAATTTATAAACAAAGCATTTTATTCGCATTTTATTATTTAAAATGTAGCATTACATAAAATTCTACGTTTTATAATCCTATTCACAGTGAACTCCTTGCTCTCTTTCCATATATCTCTCTCTCTCTCTAAAATCATCCCGGGGGTCGGGTGTTTGACACCACCGGGTTAAAATCTAGAGATCAAAATTTACATCTGAACGGGGTTTGAGAAGAGGCTGCTGCAAAATGGCTCTATAGCACCAACTAACAGATTCGAGTAATGGTGCTGTTTGTCGTAGTTGGATGAAATTCGGCACACATGTGTAGGGTACCAAGACTTGAATATTAGTAAAATACATCACTTTTCAAAAAAGTTGTCTATTTTCAAAAACCTCTACACTAGTGTCATACTTTAACTCTTCCTAGAAATATTGTCTGTCAATCTACCAAACATCATCAGCGTATGGGATGTTAAATTCCGAAGCAAATGTAGCCAAATGTTAAATTAATGTAGTCAAAAATCTACATTTTGCCATGAACAGGAAGTTGTTAATGACCCAGCTATATATTTTCTGATCGGGTTCAAATTTTGCCCCCTGTGTGAAGAATCCATGTCTTAACAAATCTACAGTGTCAGTGTTAGCACCACCTAGTGGCCACATGGAATATGCAATTTTCTGCAGTTTTATACTGCTATTTGAGATTGTGTTTGTCATTTAGATCACTTATGTAAGGGACTAAGATTTACAAAAAAAGTCAGTTGGATCGAGATTCCCGTTTGGCCCAATGGAGGAAGTCTGTTTGGGTCTTATTCAAGGCACTTTTGGTTCATGTACTTTAGAGCTGTCTGTCCACAAACAAGTAATAGGATGTACTCATGGATAAAACTCAGAATACATAATCCGCTTCCATAACCCTAGCAGCCTCTTGTGGTTAGGAGGTGTGCTCACTCATGGCCATATTCCATCGTGGGCTCCAACCTAATCTCCAAACCCTCACCTTGATGACTCCACAATTACTTCTCCAAAAAGCCCCTTAGAAATGGACAACACATCTGTGCTGTCCCAGTGGAAGTAATACCTCCCCCAACCACCAGCGCACCTACAGCTAGGTCAAGTCATCCTACGCCCGAAAAATGCTTATTCAAACGAGTTTATTTCATATATTAATCATCCTTAACTTGAGATACAGACCATCCAGGGACAACCTTTAGGTCAAGGCACCATCAAATACCTCACTCCTCCCATTACCTCTAAAGGGGGTATCATTCATGCTGAGGTCAGTAATAGAGAACTCAGCCATAAAACTAGCACTTGAAGAATGGAGACATTGGCTTGAAAGATCTGCTCTCCCATTAAAAGTTCTTATCGATCACAAAAAATGACAGTATATGAGACTCAACCCCCGGACAAGTTAGATGAGCCCTATTCTTCCTGGATCCAAGAGCATCTGTGCCAATGCCCTGTCCAGAAACCCCTCCCTGAATCTTTTAAAACAGAATTCCACTAAACTCACTCTGCTCCAAAGGAGCACCCTAGGCTTCCAACCCCCATTACACCCTTGGATCACCAAATCCACCATTGCCTCCTCCGTCAACCATTGGTTCAAGCAATATGAAAAAAACCTGCACATTTTCCCATTGCTACTGGTTCCAAGCTCTCTTAATAAACACCAAAAACTATCTGTTTAGCCTAGTTTGTACCAGTATCGTTCATTTTCTAACTGCTTATTCCCTTTTGGGGTCACAGGGGTCTGCTGGTGCCTTTCTCCAGCTCACAATATTCAAGAGGAGGGTGGTCACCGGTCCGTCACATAGACATATTCACACCTAAAGGATATTTAGATTACTAAATAAACCTAACCTTCTCTTGGGTCTTTGTACCCGGAGGAAACCGTCAGTCTGTAATCTTGTCCCAGACACCAATAACTCGTAAATAACTCGTAGGTAAATTACTAGTTTTTTTAGATACTGGGGAAATAGAAATTACTAGTTCCCCAGCTCCATAGAAATCTTGCAGATTGACAGGATTCAAATTTCACAAATATGCAAATGAAACTTTGTGTCTCGCATGTTCTCTCCGTGCTTGTGGGGGTTGGGTTTCCTCCGGGTACTCCGATTTCCCCCACAATCCCCCCAAAAACATGCATCAGGTAATTGAAAACTGTAAATTTCCCTTTGGAGTAGATATATGTGCTGCACTGTGATGGACTGGGTCCTTGTCTTTCACCCAAAATATTGCTTTTCCTTCATCAACTTTTTTATAAGATTATTTTTTTTTTACCTTTTTAAACCCTTATACCTTTATAAACCCTTACAATATTGAGACAGAAAGTGCGTGGTTTTGACTCCTCCTCACGAATCTCTCTTTTGCTGCTGTTAGAATGCTACAGAAACTCCAGAAAATTCTACCTGAAAACTTATTATCAAACTGAGAACTGCAGCTTTCTTAAATTGATTTGTTTTCACACTTGACAGAAGCCTCCAGCATCCCAATATCCTCCAGTGTTTGGGCCAGTGCACAGAGAATGTGCCGTTCCTTTTGGTCATGGAATTCTGCCAGTTGGTAAGAGCAAAAATCTTTGATGCTCAAGATGAGTTAAGTATATTTATATATACAGAGTTATCATTCACATATATATGGATTAATTTAACAATACAAGTGAGAGTGTCTGTGGGGTGTGGCTGGTGCTGGCAGATCCAGGAGTGAATGGTGCTGCATGATTATCTCCATGTAGTGCCTTTGTTTCCCATTTGCAATCTTCTACCTTGAGAGCGCAGTGTGCGAATTCGGTTCTCCGCCTCGAGTTGCCCCGGGTTCCGCTGCTTTCTGGAGGAAAGAAAGAGACACAGGGTTACACAAGGTCACTTCAGTCCAGCTCTCCCATGTGCTGTCCCAATGTGGACTCTGAATAAGGATGTGGGATCATTTGCATCGGACGATTTTATCTCCAACTGCAAAAAATTCAATTTTTTTTCAAATGACAGAAATTGTCACGAATGTTTAAAACCTTTCAAGCATTTAGTTCCCCTTTAGCAACACCTCAGACGATCGTTTGTGTCTCATTCTATAGGGTGACCTGAAAAGGTATCTGAGAGCTCAGAGAAGGTCTGATGGGATGACGCCTGATCTATTAAACAGGGACCTCTTGACCTTACAGAAAATGGCATATGAGATTACCTCTGGTCTCTTGTATCTCCATGAGAACAATTACATTCACAGGTTTGGATATTTTCTCTGTAAATGTGGGAATGTTCAAACGGAGAACCACCCATTTTAGAAACAATACTCTCTCCTTTTCCAGTGATCTTGCACTGAGGAACTGCCTTCTCACCTCAGATCTTACTGTCCGGATAGGAGACTACGGCCTCTCCCAAAATCACTACAAGGTAAAACAACTGGCTTCACTCCACTGAAAATGGCTGACCTCATTAAAGTAATGCCGTCATTTATATAAAAGTGTGTGGAAACTTGTTTAAAGTTAATGTACAGTACTATGACAACATTTTAGGCAGGTGTGAAAAAATAGTTATTTTTGTAAACTGTGTAAATAATGTTCTACCAAACAGCCTCAAATGATCCTCAGTGTCACACGTAGGCTGAAACCTAGTCATGAACTGAAACAGCTCTGTGGGAGGCTTTAAACTGGGTGAGGAAAGGCCAAACTCTGCAGCCACTGTGAGAGCGAGAAAGACTGGATCAACAAGGTCTCTCTCAGATAAAGATTTCAGAGCAGGCTGGGGTTTCGTTAATCATAGATCCTGTGGCTGGCCATCGAAACTGTGCAGCAGATGAAAGACACATCAAGCTTTTTACGCTTTGAAATCTGCGTTTGACATCAGGATCCAGGTACAAACCATTTACTGTCTGTAGAAACATGGGTAAATATCTTCTTTGTGGAGCAGTTAAAAAGCGAGACCTCTGATGTGGGGCAGAGACCAAACTATGCTCTGGATCAGTTTTTAATTAAAATGTGAAATCTTTGGATACATTCGTCAAAGTCTGTGAATGTTTAGGGCTGCATTTCTGCAAATAGAGTTGGATTAATGGTGTTCTCAATGCTGGAAAATGAAGGCAGATGCATATCCCTCTAACATCAGGGAGGCAAATGACGAACCACTATGATGAGAACTATCTTCAGCTTAAAGAAGTACTGGAAGTGATGCACAGAGCCTCAATCTCAGCATCATCAAGTGTGTCTGGGATTAAATGAAGAAACAGCAGGAAGCTACATCCACAGAAGATCTGGGGTGATTTCTCCAAGATATTTGGAACAACCTCCCAGCAGAGTTCCTTCAAAAACTATGTGCAAGTGCAGCTGAAATCAATACCGATTAGATTTGAATTTCTCATTAAAATTTCAAATGATTATATTTAAATTGTACAGCATTTTTCACGCGTGGCTAAAATGTTTGGAAAGAAATTCATACTATACTATCTATACTATCCACATGTATCCGTACCTCTAACCCTGTGTTCACACCGAATGCAAATTGGGAAAAAAATGCGGTGGACCCTTGACCAGCTCATGTTTACTCACTTAAAAATCACGTGAAAAGTCACGTTAGTTCATGGGGCGGAACTTCTTGCAGGCTTCTGTTTTTAGAAACATGGCAGACACTTCACGATTCGAGAGACTCGTGTCAGGACCTGTCATTCTATGACTTTAGTTTTTTTCATGTTATTGTTTCTCCACTAGATGTCCTCATTTCTCCCTATGTGTTGCTTTAGGCCAGTAATTACCTGATTGTTTTCACATGTGCCCTGTTATGTAGTGTGTATTTAAGTTGACTATTTTTCCCTGTTTCTTTGCTCAGTTATTGTTGATGCTAGCCTGTGGTAATCGTGAGTCCTTCCTTGGTTTCCTAATATCTTGTTTTGTCAGAGTTCTTTGTTCCCTTCCCTTCCCTTCCCTTCCCTTGCCTTGCCTTGTTCCTGGTTATTTTTTATGGACTGATTTCCTTGCTCAAGTTACTAGAGATATTTTGCCTGTAGGCCATTTTGTTCCTCTTTTAATCTAAGCCCTAATTTTATCTCTGCATTTTTTTGTTCCTACTCTGGATTTTTGTTTTTTTGTAAATAAATCTCTGAGCCTAAGTACCGTCTTTAAGGAGTCATCACCTTCCTGTGGCTAAGTGGTAATGCGTTCAGACTTTGACACTGGAGACCCGGGCTCTAACCTGGTCCCTGACATATTGCCTCACATTTTCTGAAGAACCGCATAGACACGATCGACAACACACCCAGCTCGGTTAGTTTCATCTTCTCCTGGATTACGGCCGTTTTCAGCAATACTTCAGACTGACCTGCGCCCAGTTTCATGACCTGTTGTCCCGTGTCACTGCAGTCAAATGAGCTGCGTGGCAGAATTTCCAGCCAGGAGACAAACTTCCTCATTTCTGTAGTATTTTGTTATTTGTAAAAAAAAAACCTGTTCTTTGCTAAACTGACTTTTTCTGTTCATTTTTATGTTTCATGTTTAAAGAATTTAAAGATAAGGTTTGTTATTAAATAGGGTTATTGTGAGGGAAATTCAATTTGTAAATAGCAAATTAAACAACAGTGCCAGGCTCAAAAGACTTCCTGCAGTTTTATACATAAACCTTATACATAAAGCATTTATGAGCATTTAGGTTGATTACTTTTTACCAGCATATTTATAATAACTGAAGGATGCAGTCCATTCAAAAGTTGCTTAGTATTATATTTAAATAATTTGTACTAATTCAATTGGGCAGTTGCTAGACTTTCATTGACAGGTTCGTCTTAAGCGTTGGCAAATGTTTTCTAAGAAGTTTAATGCAAATATGATTTGCCTTTTTCATGGCAATGTTATCTACTGTTTTTGGTGACACTTCAAAACACTTGTTTCCAATAACAATCATCAGAAAAATATTAATCTTGCAAGCTTTACAACTACCAAGTTCACGCTATGATTGCGGAAGTAAAAACCTAAGCCCGTCCTCTGCAACGGGCACCGTTAGGATTGGTGTCCATTGCAATCGGATTGTTTTTTCACCTCATCTTTTGTGGATCTCTGGCTCTCTTGACGGGAGATTTGAGTCGAGATTCACAAATAACAGATCCACAAATTAATCGAAATGAATTTGTATCTGTGACTCGTGAAAAGATATTTGTGGGTTGTGTTTTAATTATAAATCTGATTTATTTTTATGCATCCTATCACATTTATTTGTAGATCAAAACTTTTATTGATCTATATGACTCAATAATACCCCCATAAAGCTTCGCATTTTGTTGTTCGCTCATTTCGCGCCTTGGAATGCAAGATTGCGTCTTTCCATTGTAAACCACTCGCGTTACTCACATCTGGTGTGAACACACGATTAGAAGTGACATAGTGCTCTAGATTAGCTATAGTTTCTTTTCTGTGGTCGCTATGGTCTCTGATTTCGTTCTTGCTTCATCTAGGACAGCTTTTGTTTGTGCACAAATTATAAATAACTGTTTATTTTGCATCTCTTTAAAAATGCACTTAACTGCGACTGACTATTTTTCTCAAAAAACAACTCAAGTACTTGACAATTCACACGCACACGCACGCCCAACGCACACACTCACACACGCGCACACACACGGATGTCTGTTATGTCTGTTAAGAAAATACACAATAACACAATAGCATTCTCACAGAAAGATTCTAAGGATTTCCCTTATTTTTTATATCTCTGTATCATTTAATCTTTTACACAAACAGGAGGATTACTATCTAACTCCTGAAAAACTGTGGATTCCTCTCCGTTGGATTGCACCTGAACTTTTGGAGGAGACTCGTGGAAATCTGATTATCACTGATCAAACCAAAAACAGCAATGTGTGGTATGGGAAATGTATAATTATCTGAATATTTATAACACAGTTCTACATATTTAATTGTTACCCCTGTGTGCTGTTTTTGGTTGTTTCTCAAAGTAATATAATTTCCTGTATTTTGACAACTGACAGGTCTTTGGGTGTTGTGATATGGGAGCTGTTTGAATTTGGGGCTCAGCCACACAGACATCTGAGCGATGAAGAGGTCCTCACTTTTGTCATCAGGGAACGACAGATCACTTTGGCACAACCTCGTCTCAAACTCACCCATGCAGATTACTGGTCAGTATTTCTAATATTAGCAGTTAGAGGATAGATTAAATGTGTACAATTTCAGTTTTTAAACGATATAAATACATATGTTATACAAACGTAACATCTTGCGTATTTCCTTAGGTACGAGGTTATGCAGTCATGTTGGCTACCTCCATGCCAACGGCCAACAATCAACGACATCTTCCTTCTTTTATCCTCGCTTCTTGCTGCAGAACACAGACGTAGGAAGGGCATCAGAATGGAAGAGGATGAGGAAGACTATGGAGAGGATTGTGGACAGGAATTGAGATTAGAGAGCGATGAGGCATTTGAAAGAAGATGGGATGCACTACGACCCCCAGCTTTTCAGTCAGCTGCACACAAACTTCAGAGTGAGAGAACATATGGTAGAGATGATGGCTGCTACAGAGGACACGGAAACTCGTTTCCTCTTTTGGACCCTGTGGACAATATAAGTCCCACTTCTGAGCTTGATGACATCCTGACAGTAACAGAAACCAGCAAAGGGTTAAACTTTGAATACTTCTGGGAAAAGGCTCATGCCAGGAGAGGATACAAACCACTTCCTCCACCTCAACCAATACCGACACCCGGCTCGTGTCACAGGCAAACCTTGGACACACCCACTGTCGTCCCTGTGATCAGTGCTCGTAGCCCTTCTCTTGCTAGTGAATATTACATTCGCCTGGAAGAGCACACGCCGCAAGATAAGTCCCCTAGTCTACAAAAAGGACTCATGCTAAAAACAAACACTAAACACAATGGAGACCTGGAACTCCTTGAGATTCAGACAGGGTGCACTGAAAAAGCATTCAGTAAGACAGATGGATTTGGTAGAGGAACATCTCAGACAATCAGATCAAGTGAGGTAAAGGTTATGGTTCCAAACATGGGCTTAGTTGAGTTCGGTAAAGGGAGCTGTAACCGAGTGACCGATTATGCTGTTATAGACATTGGTGAAGCAAACCAAAGCTCTCCTGATCCCCAACCACCTGTTCTCCCACCTAAACCCCATTCAATGTCCATACCGGCTGGAAGCCATCTACACTCCCGTCCCCTTCCTGCTCCACCACGAGGATCTTCAAAAACCTATGGTTTGGACAGCTGCCACGGATCTTCTTTACCAACAGGAAAAGTTGAGACCTCAGATACTTTACTTATAGGTTCACTTTCGAAAGCCAACTTTGACCATTTGAGCTTAAACCGCCCTCATCAGGCACTACCCCCATCTCCATCACTCTCCCCTTCTCTTCCACCATCATCTGGCAGTCACTCCATGTTTATTCCATCTCAAAACTGTCCACCACCTCTTCCTCCTCACTACAGACTTCATAAAGGGCAAAATTACTTAACAGAGGTGAATTCCAGATACGAGGTGTTGCATTTGCGAAGAGACTCCTTAAACTGTGACCTTCCTGATGCAAATAAAAGACTGACACGATCTCAGTCTTTGTATACGTCAAGAGATTCTCCAAACACATACCTTAGAGTCAACGAGTCCTCTTCTAGACTGACTCAATGCCAATCATCAATTCCAAAAATTGAAACAGCGTTCTCTAGTCCAGAGTTCTCAAGAAATGAAGATGATGAAAATGATGATCAGTTTATGTCACCAAACCGAACCACAACTAGCTTGTTGATGCAGTACACCAGTTTGAGCGACGAACCAGACCCAGCAACAACTGTGCTTTTTTCAAGGGGCATGAAAAGAACCCAATCTCGGCTTGCTACTATCCTCCCAGCCATATGGAGGGAAGATGTAGCAATACAGCAAGAGCAAATGGCAGCTGCTGCACGGAAGTCTCCCATGCATTTGTTTCTGACCGAGCTTTCTAATGACTCTGCTGAAATAAAAGATGGAGTAGAATCAGGGGAAGATGACAAAAGAAAAGACAGAAGAGCTCCTCAGGTTGAGACCTTCGATAAAAACGTCCTCTCTGCGTGTGAAGACTATTCCCGAAAGAGAGATTTGTTCCTAACAGAGATTGAAACATCCACATCGGATTGTGAGGATGTGTATGATGGTGAGGGTGGCACTCCAGTATCCAGATTTGGTACAACACTTCACGTTTTCGGACAATCATCAGATTGTCCTGTGTATACAGAAGCAGAGAAAGCCTTCTCATCAGGGATAAAGAAGTCTCATTCCATGCTCTCTGACACCACTGCTAATGAGCCTAAGAAAGGAGAAATGACAAGAGAAGAGTTCCTGAAGGAGATTCAATCTGCAGAAACATTTCTTACTGAAATTATTACGAGGCAACGTCAAAAGGAAGAGCATATGTCACCTACTCCCTTGTCTCCTAAGTATGAATCCATATGCATCGATCCAGAATCATCTCAGACGATTGAGTTTGAATCTGAAAGGACAAATTCAGGGAAGCCTTCTGGTGAAGCAATCTATGCTCAAGTCACCAAACGAGCTAAAAGAAGTGAAATAAAAGTTGCTCTGCGCCCAGAAATTCCAGTATTTCAAATATCCTCAGAGATTGAAAATAATCAAACAGGTCAGAAATTAAATCCAACGGGTAAAATCACATCCGAGGTATGGCCAGATACAAACACCATCATTGATAGTCATCTTCGAGGAGTATTGGATGAAAACTGGTCTCTCCTGGAGCAGATGCCTCAAAGTAAAGAGGAGAAAAATGTTTCAAAGGACATCCTTGATCAGGAAAAAAGTGATATTTCCACCTTCAGGGTGATGAAACCAAATGCAACACTTGGAGCAGAATCCCCAAATCAGCACCCAAGCCTAGTTTCAGATCAATCAGGCTCTCTTGAAATTTCAATGGGAAAGACAGAAAACTCTTGCACTGCCAACAGACAAGGCACACAAATGGAGATCCTAGCCATGTGGGGAGAACAAGACTCTGAAATAGAAAACAATCGGTCAAGGGACTCTGTGTTCTCTTTGAATGAATCGATTGTGTCCAGTTCATCTTTGGTACATGAACCAATCTCTGATCAATCCTTGTCTACCATGACTCCCTCAGATTCTGCCTTGTCTCCTATAACATCAAGTTCACAGGACTGTCTCACTCCTGGAGACTCTTGGTTGTGTGGAGGCACCAGTGGATGGAGGACCTTGGGAACTGAAACACAGCATCGAGATTCAGCCTACTTCTCAGACAATGATTTGGAGAGTGGAGAATGTTTGGGCAGAAGAGCCTCAGATATTCTTGGTGCTGTTCGAACTGGAGAGCGAGGAACATTAATGGGGATTGAAGAAAAGACAGAGGACGAAGGACTAATCGAGTGCTTTGAAAAAAACATGGCAATCAAAGACACTGAGGAAATTGGTTTTTCGAAAGATTCTATCGATGTAGAGATAGAGGCCTTTACAGTAATTTCAGAAGATACCCATATCGAATGCAATGATGTGTCTATTTCAGAGTTGCCCTCTAAAGGTGAGGCCCTTAACTTAGAAAACAATTCCCTTGATAAAAACATTGAAACAACAGTTGACAATACTATTGTGTCAGAGATGCAAAACCCTCTTCCTGGGTTGGCTGCCAGTGACCATTTTACTAATGTGCAAAAGATTATGTTTAAGAAGACACATAGTACAACTACTGAACTGCTAAATGGGGAACAGCCATCACGGTTATCACGATTCTACAGCCTAGAGTCTGATCATTCTGAATATTTAAGCAACCCTGAGTTAGACAGAAAGATTAGCAGTTACGACAGCAAATGTGACCTAACCCAAATCATATGGTCTGAGACAAACACTAAACAATCTACAGAAAAGAAAAGCACCAAGCTGGATATTCAAGACACAGATCCAAACGAACTAGGCTTGAGACCCATGTCCTATTCAGAGGAAGAGGAAGAGCTGGCAAAGGAGGAAGATCAGGCAAAGGAGAGATCTGAAAGTCAGCTACCTCTGGGTGAGCTCTGCTTCACTACAAAGGAATCTTCCAAAAATGCTGCAGATGACAAAGTCAGCAATATGAAGTTGCCAAAATATCCTGATGTTTTTGGCGAAGGTGCCTCGATGGCTCTTGAACCGAAGAAGAAGGAGTTATGGGATGCCCATGGGGATGATTATAGTGCGGAGGAGACTGTGGCAGGGGAATTGAAATGCCAGACTTTTCAGAAGGGAGAGCTTCACATTTGGCCTACAGAAAATGACCAGTGGGCTGTTGCTGAAACTCGGGCAGCAGAAGCAGGACTCGGATCAGAGCTCTTTCCAAGTTTTCCCATTTGCAAGCCCTGGGTGGACGAAGAACACTTAGAGGTGAGCCACGAGTTCTGGGAATCTGAAGCAAATGATGAGCTGGCACATAGCGAATCTCATCCTTCTGCTCAGAAAACATGTGATGACGAAAATGACGAAAAGCTTGGACAGGATGATTATCCAACATTTGAGAGGCTTATACTGTCTGATGGCTCGGATGGATTATTTCCACCTTTAGAAATGCAAGACTTTCAGCAAGAGGAGAACATGGAAAATCCAGATATGGAAACAGGAGTACATGAAAAAAATACTTGTACTAAAAGTATCAAAATTGAGAATTCCGAGACTCTGGATCTGGAGACAAGAAGTCTTAAGATGTTGAATGAAACTAAGAACACTGGGATGTTTGTACAAAAGTGTTTAGGGGGCGATTTGAGTGGAGAAGAGGAAAGAATGGATTTTGAAAACATGGTGGATTTCTCGTTTACCTTTCCTGTAAGAAATCATTCAGGAGATGAAGTGAAACCCTTGAAAGGCCCTTCTGAATTTCTTTCTGATTACAACAAAGTAAAGAGCCAAACCCAAGGCGCATATGAAGCCATGAATGAAGAAAGCAAAATGTATGTTGTAGTGAACATAGACAACACTGACATGGACGAAAGTGTACAAACCCTCCCACCTTATTCCGAGTGCCTCGGAATGGAAAATGGTAAACAAGATGTTGACGGGATTCCCTGTCATGCATTGACCAAGGATCCAAAACTTGAAAAGGAAAGATCAGACCCATCTTCTTGCCCTAGTCTTACCATTAGTACTGGTTCAGAGTCATGCAATGTCAGCAATAGCAATCATCAGTTTTCAACCCCAGATCTCATTACAGTGGAGCTTCCAGAGTGCACAGCTTCTGCACATACAGATGAGTGCAAGTGCCAAAGCCTTTGTAGTTTCTCAAACACAGTACATCACATAGAAATCATGGGCAGCTCAAGTCTGCTCAGGGCTACAGACCAAACATCTTCCAAAGAACAGGAGGAGCTGCTGGGCTGTTCTGAAGTGACCACTCGCAGCAAAGGCATCACAGCAAACTTGGGAGGAAAGCTGCACACCTCTCTTCTGAATGACGACCACATTAAACCTGAATCAGGTTTTGCACATGAGGATGACAGTTGTCTGTCCCAAATAACTGCCTTTCCACCTCTTTCACAGAGTTCTCTGAACTCTATCCCGGAGTTGTTGATCTCTGACTGGAAGGATCTGGATGAAGAGCCTCTGGAGGATTTTGAAAAACTAGAGCAACTATGCTGCATTTCTGGAGATGAAGAAACCCTCGGAGATATGTTTTTAGGGAACTTAGATATGCTTGAGCCTTTGAAGAGAAACCCAGAGCATAGAACTGGTGCTGGTGTAATAAACAACCAAGATGACTCGGCGGATTCTGAAGGGAAGGTGAAGGTAGAGCTAAATGACTCAAAGTCAAAAAGTGCTATGGCAGACCTCAATCAACTAGAAAAGTATGGTAACTTTTCTGAGAATTTCCCAGAAGTTAAGCTGTCAGGAGAGACAAAAGTATGCCATCCCTTCTCGCCATACAATTCTAAAGATGCCGCCAAAGGGCAAAAATCACTTTCAAAAATTCCAACAGAGAATGGACTTGTGATACAGGTTGGTCAACCTTTATACTTAAGAGTGTATTGGTATTCAATTTTTTATGTCTCAAGGGTTTCTTCATTGAAATATATTAGGTTTGTGAGGAGAGGCTGCAATACTCCCTCAGTGAAAATGTGAAAACCAATGTGCTGCGAGATCATTCAGTGAAGGACAGCATCATGCAACAGCCCTGGTCAGATTCTGGAGAACTTGATGCTTGCAAAGAGCAGAGGTGGGTAGAGAATCCAAAATGTATAAAAGTATTAATGAAAATATTTACTCAAGAAGAAGCAGGAGTGGGAGAAGTATCAGATCTCAAAATCTGAAAGAGAGATACCTATGGTCGTACAACTTTACCTATTTGAAAGAAATAAAGGAAGCGTTGTTTATTGATGCAATTGTCCAAAAGGCCAAACCTGTTTTATAAGCATGTTATCTTAAGCCTTTTAACATGATACAAAATGACCTGTTTTACTATCACATCATATTAAATCAGCTACTTCAAGATATAATCAACACTCCTTGTTGTCAATGGAGGGTTGTCAAGTAATTACCCGATTTCAGTCACCGGAAAGTACATGCAACTCTATATCTGGGACAGAAAGTGTCACTAATTAGTTTGTGCTATCTGTCTGCAAACCAGAGATTGAGAGGAGCTGGGGATACCTTTTCATCAAAAGTTTACTTTTACACATTTTAACTTATTTAGTTTCCTTTCAGTCGCTGTCAGAGATGTGTGCCTAAGAGTCGACTGATGGGAACGATGCCTGAGAGTGACTGAGTTCGCCATTTTAAAAGGCCCATGACGCAGCTAATCATTGTGCAGCTGGAGGTGATTAGCAATCAGCTGGGTATTAAAGCCCAGTAAAATCTACAGTCATTCTGCATTTTTCTCAGAGTAAACTGAGTGTCTCAAACTTTGACGTAATGGCGAACTCAGTCACTCTCAGGGATCGTTCCCATCAGTTGTTCATTCAGGGAGCGGGGGTTATGCATGTAACCTAGACGTTTCCCTTCATGACCGTTTTAGGTTTATGGCATTAATGACTTTATGCTGAGGTAAAAACCAGATATAATCTTATTTCAGAAGTGAAGAGGAGACCGCATCCTCATCACCCTTTGTGTCATTGAGTGAAAATGCTGATGAAGAGACAGAAGAACTGACTGTGCTCGAACAACCTGAGGTTAACGCCCCTTTGCCAGCAGCCAATCAAGTCATGAAAGGTAACTTGAAATGAGAACACTCCAAACTGCTTCACATCCTTTATGTCTGTTTCTGGTAATAGACTGTACAAAACAGTTTTTAAAGGTTTCTAACCAAGGGTTTGGGGGCTTACGTTAGGTCTATGGAATCCATGGAATGGCACAATATCGGGTAATTAATATCGGGTAATATCGGCAAAAGGGTACACAGAAACTTTTAAAATATAAATGTCCAACACTTCTCAGAGCGTAGCTGTACTCGTTTGTTTTTGCGAAGACGACCAGAAGGAGGGCACCCCTCATCGTGGGGAGGGGTGCGCGGAGATCACGTCGAGGCCCGCAGGGCTACCTGCGAGAGACGTTCTGCAGACAAAAAGAGTGGCAGAGACGCAAGTCATTGTTTTTGTAAGAAATTTTGTACTGCTCACTTAAGAGAGTACTGCAAGCTTACTACACCTGCTCCGTTCCCTGAGGGAGCCTGCCACCACTCAGGACCGCGGAGGGGACGGAGCCAACATCAAGGTTATAGAACCTGATGAAGGTGTCAATGGTGGAACCAATCTCCAGGACGGATACACGGTAGAATGCAGCGGACCGTCAACATCCAAAACCGAAACTTGGCCAGGTTTCGGTTCAGACGCCTCAGGTCCAAGATTGGTCGCAGCCTGCCTGATTTCTTGGGGACCAGGAAGTAGGGGCTGTAAAACCCACGTTCCATGTCGGCTGGAGGGACTGGCTCGACTGCTTCTTTTGTCAAAAGGGCGTCAATCTCCTCTCGCAGGAATGAGGCGCCTGTCCGAGGGACAGGAGTGTGCACTATGCCTCGAAACCTGGGGGCTTTCATGAACTGAATCGTGTAGCCCTGCCGGATTGTCCGGACCACCCACTGTGAGACCCCGGGAAGCTTCCGCCAGGCTCCCAGGTAAGCAGACAGGGGTAACGGTCAGGTGGGGGGGGGGGATTTTTTACTGCTCACTTAAGAGAGTACTGCAAGCTTACTACACCTGCTCCGTTCCCTGAGGGAGCCTGCCACCACTCAGGACCGCGGAGGGGACGGAGCCAACATCAAGGTTATAGAACCTGATGAAGGTGTCTGGTGTAGACCAACCTGCAGCTCGACAAATGTCGGCAAGTGAGGCCCCTATGGCCACGCCTCATAAGCAAGGCTAATGGCTTCCACGATCCAATGTGCCAGCCGTTGCTTGGAGACAGTGCCTGGAAATCTCCCACCCTCTTAATTAAGGCCAAACACAAACACTGAACAGGCTATGCCGAGGGAGAAAGAGGTGCCGCTTACGGTGGCTTGCTATCTGGTCTAGCAGAGGACTATACCGGAATGCAGAGGTAAGCAACCTTCAATCTCAAACAGCATTTTAGTGTCAAAGTTTAGAGAGGAGAGTCACACTCAGTCCGCTCCGAAGGAAAATCGCATACTGAAGCATGCGTTACGCCCGGTCTTATACCCGGTTGATTGCTAATCAATCACTCACACCTGCAAATCAATTTGCCCGTTAGATGATTCGGTCCATTCTCCCATGGAGATCAGCTCCCATTCAGTCGGTCTAATCCTGACTAACGTCTCCAGGACCAACTGAAAGGGAATATGAATAAATGATTAATAGATAATCATTTTCTTACCTGCTTATTCCCTTTTGGGTCACTTGGGTCTACTGGTGCCTTTCTCCAAATAAATGAACCTCAAAATAAACTTGCTTAAAATATAAACTCACCGGACACTTTATTAGGTACACCTGTTAGTACTGGGCTGAACCCTCTTTTGCCTTCAGAACTGCCTTAATCCACTGTGCCATAAACAGCAAGGAACTGGAAACTTTACTCTTAGAGTTTGGTCCATGGTGATATGATTTGTCGGCTGCACATCCATGATGGGAATCTCAAATGCGCGAAGAAGATATTTTGCCAATACCATTACACCAAGATATTTTCTTTTTGACCATTCTCTGTAAACCCTGGTGATGGTGTTTATGAAATCAAGTAGATCAGCAGTTTCCGAAAAACTCAGACCAGCTCGTCTGGCACCAGCAACTATGCCATGTTCAAAGTAACTTAATCACCTTTCTTCCTCATTCTGATGCTTGGTTTGAACTGCAGCAGATCACCTTGACCATATCTGCAAGCCTACATACACTTGAGTTGCTGCCATGTAATTGGCTGATTACAAGTGTGCATTAACAAGCAATTGGACAGGTGTACCTAATAAAGTGGCTGGTGAGTGTATAAAAAGTGCAAAAGATTTCACACCATGTAACTCAGCAAACATTCACAGTAAAATCAGCACTGCTGGTGTCAATGATGTGAATCCTATCTTCTATGTAACACTCTGTGGGTTCATTCGATTTTGCTATGAATGCTTTTAAGACTGGGGTGTTAATTCACACTATGAATTTTGCTGTCTACATCTGCAATCTAGTCATTATCCACAGGTCACGCACTGGCTTTTCATGCACATATTCAGTGTTTTGTGTACACTTGCTCTTTAAGTCACCCTCTTCTCTAAAGGTTGTGTAGTAAGACTTGGCTCAGTAATTAAGCAGTATTTGAAAAGCAGCTTTGGGTTCATCGCTTCAATGTCCAATAAATCCATGAGCTGGGTTGTGGCTGGGGCAGAATAAGGCATTTTGAAAATGTAACTCTTTCACTCGTTGTGTGATCCACTATTAAATGTAGAAGATGCTAAAATTCACTTTTGTTACAAATTGTCTCGTACAGAGTTGTCTTGTAGTCCAGATCGCCAAGACCGGAGAGTGTCTAGACCAAGACAAGACCACGAACAGAATACCCTTTATTTGTCACATACACTGTTACATGTAGCGAGATGAGACCCCTCTGGCCACAGACATAGACAGGGTGGGGACAGTCCAGTGTTAAGAGGTAGTATTTTATTTTGAGAGAAACAGAGAAATGGATATACATTAGGTAAAGTAGCTCAAAAAAGAGCCTTTTCCGCGTTGTCCTTCAAAAAGGGCACTGTGGAGCAGGTTAAAAAAGCCATTGCAATCAAGCACATAGAAAAATACAGGAAGAGAACATAGCAGGATGAGGTAGGGGTCCGGGGAAGTGGTGTAGCCACTGCAGTCCGCAGCTGACATTTTCCTGCAGCCAGATGGTGCTGTACAAATGGTCCGTCAGATTACAGCGGTGAAGAAAAAGCAAGGGGGAGATAAGTGGATGTGGTGGAGGGTTCTAAGAGACTCTCCTTATTCAGGCATTCGGGAGGAGGGGGGGGGGGGTGGAGTTTAGACTCCTCTTCGTGGCCTCCAAGTTAAACAAGGTTCTCATGTTAACACATTTTAGAGAGGTGATATTCATTCATTTTCCAACCCGCTTATTCCCTTTCGGGGTCACAGGGGTCTCCAGCGCACATTGGGTGATAAGTGGGGGCACACCCTGGACAGGTCACTCACACATTCACACCTAAGGGGGATTTAGATTATTCCATTAACCTAACTGCATGTTTTTGGGATTGTAGCAAGCACCGGGAGAACATGCAAACTCCTTACAGGAAGGTCACCGGCAACCTTCTAACTGTAAGGCCACAATGCTACACACTGTGCTACCGTGCCGACCTAGAGAGGTGATATTAGATGTTAATTACGTCGTATGGCATTGTCAGACTTGGACGTTTTTTACCACATTGTACCACACTCTCTCTCTTAACATTTTTAATCGTTCTCTGAATCTCTAGTTTTTGGTGAGAGAAAAAACCCAATATACTGCTCCTAGTTTGAACAAAATATGCTGCTAATTGGGTGTATGCCTTTGCTGTGTGCTTTTGGTTCGTAAATTAAAATCACCTGTGCAGCAGAGACCAAGATCAGATTCAGCCGAGACTGAGACAATACCGAGATCACAGAAAGTCAAGAGAATCGACCAGTCTTGAGCTCAACTGTTTATTCTGTTGTAACGTTGAGTTAAAATGGGAATCGGCTCACAAGGATCACACGTCCAGTTTCAATCACTCTGTGTTACACATCCAGAGGGACAATGACAAATATCTAATGCCTCGATATTTATCTCTCGTCTCCCTGTCCACCTGATCATCTGTGTTTCAGCAAAGCTTGCCCGGCTCTCCTTATCTCTCCCTCCTCGCCTTCTCTCTCTTCCTCTCTCACCAAATGCCAAAGGGGGATTCTGGGAGGGGGGAAGGAGGAGAGTAGCATCAACGGGTAGTGATCCAGATGAGGATGAAGAAGAGGAACAGGGTGATGAATCTCCCCAGCGTGTCATTGTTGTCACGGAAACAGACGTCGACAAGAGAGTGGGCTTGCGTAGTTTGCTAAAATCACCAAAGGAGCCAATTGACAAAGAGAATCAAGATCGTGGGAGGAATGTGTCGTTTTTTGACGATGTCACCATCTATTTGTTTGATCAGGTGGGTCAAGGTTGATGACAACAATAACTTTATTCATGAAATCTCACAGCATAAGGTTAAACATGTCTGGTTTGTAATATGCATTTCGTTCCAGGAAACTCCAACAAACGAACTGAGTTCTGACTCAACTAATTCATTTGCCCATGGAAAGTCCCCGAGTACTCATGGCTTTGGTAGGTGTACCCAGCAGAATATAAGATGCTTGCAGGACAAAAAGTAATCACAAAAACGTTTCTTTTGTAAGAGGACAACAGTCACAGGCTGCCTAATATTTCCATAATTTTTAGGCAAAAAAAACAACAAAAAAACGCTGTTAATTATTTGTATTAGTACATTGTTGAAGCATATTTTTAAGCTATCCAGGGAATATTCATTTATTAATTCATTCATAGCGAGCCTTGAACCAACAGCATTCTAACTGAATGTCCACAGTGCTACCCACATTCTGGATGCAACAGTACACAAAGCTCACGGTTCGGTACGTACCGCAGTGTTAAGCCACGGTTTTCGGTTCTGGTGAATTTTTTATCATTTTTTATATGGATTGCATGAACAGATAAATAATGGGCGTTTCATAGAATTCACTTTATTTTTGCTAAATCAAACATCGACACATCTACAAAAATAATCACTTGAGGTGGACATGAGCTTCTTCAGCAGCGTGCGGATCAGCGCTCGTATTTCATGTGTTGCCTTTTGCATAATAAAATCTGATAAAACATCGCTGGCACACAGAAACATTTTTGTTTTAGCTTTGTAAGGTTTTCCACCTTTTGGGTCATCAAATAAAGTAATCTTCTTGAAATCAAATTAAATGCAGCTTTACCATTTTAACCATGTACTGTACAAAACAAGCAGTGTAACTGTTCTGAAAGGAGCTTGGGACAGGGATCAGTGATTAGGAATAGCTGGCAATGGGTGTTCTCGGGGGACTCAAACAGATAAATCTGGGCACCCCCAAAGTTCTACCAAATCTGTTGACACACCAAGGGATGGACTCTCCATTCTCCCAGCTGGGGAATTCAACCTGAAGAGCTCTTAGGACACCTGGTTTCTCAGCCCGGGATATGAACGGCTCTCTAGGACTGTAGTCTCCCATGACACCATAGAAGCAGGTTGGGCAAGTGAGAACAAATGGAAGGGGCATATGCACACTCTGTTGCCATGAGCAGTCTGCATGGCTCGAGCACATTCTAGAGAAAACCGTGCTCGCCAGTCCAATTTTGAAACATTCATCTCCTATGCTGGTAGGCTTAACCTTAGAATTAAAACCAGAAGACCAGTCTATGACAGCTTAGCACTGAAAATAGGCATGAACCACATGAATCTTTACTTGACATGGGTGCTCGGTGGACAGCACGCCCAACTCCTAACCAAGGTGTTTCTTTTCTGGGTGGCATGTCTCAGAGGAACTTCTTCAAGGATGCTCTCATGCTATGATGAGACAACTGAGCAGCAGGCTTTGTCCTCTGATGCCCAGTCCTAACCTTGGGCTGTTCAGTCTTCCAAACCATTTTTGCCCTTGACTGCTACCACCCTCATGCATGCCCCTACTTTGGCCTACAACAGGTGGGCATGGCATGCAAGGCTGTTGGAGCTTGACCCACTGGTGAGCAAGCCTTCGCCATGAGGGCAGATGAGACTTTCCCAGATTCAGAGGACAATCGGATAAACCTCCCAAGCGGCATCACTTTTCAGGCATAAACGCACTGCGACAGCCTGCTCCACTAGGGGCACAGCCGAGTAACCCAGAGCTGCCCAGCCATCAAGGGTGGTGAGGGTGAGGTTGCCAGACATTTTTGAGCTCCTGACGCACTTTATGGAGGTGCAATGGGGAGAATCTTCTTGCCATTCGTCAAACAAAACATGACCATTGGCATAATGGAACCCCATTTATTGACAATATAAAGCACAGGGGAAGCACAAACTCTACTTTTCACACACCCAGGAGAAGCACAAACTTCACCAATGCCTTTTCTGCAATGGGTGTTTGTGAAACTGAGAAGCACATGGACAATGTTCTCAATGTACTGTGCAGTGGACAAAGATTCTGAGCTCTTTTGAACCGTACTGGAATGTCATCATTCTTCAGCTGTGAATACTGATTGTCTCTCATCGTACAGGTGTGCACGGCTCTGAAAGCAAAGAGAATACAGGTGCAGATTTTGGTCACTCAGAGGGAAATTCCAGTCCTGGTAATAAACATTTTTGTGATCTTTTCAGGATCAGGCAGCAACAAAACATCAAAAAGTAAGGACCAGACGGCGAAGCCAAGATCTCCAACTGGAAAAACGTCCAGCTCCTCTTCAAGGTTTACAGTGAGCCCTGCCAATGATCCACATTTAGTGTGATGCTTCAGTTTCCCAAATACGTGGACAAAAGGCACACCCCTGGAGTGAATGAGTGACCCATTGGTTAAAACTATGAAGACTACTCAAAGTTATTTTTCTTATATGAAAGAAAACAAAGACTCCCGTTTCAAAAAGCTGCAGGCTGTATAGGTTTTACTCACTGGAACAAAACAGAAAGTACCATTTAAACAGCCCAGATTATTTGGGGTGGTGTAAAATCTTATGTGTACTTTTCAGCTATGCAATGGGAGTCTTTATTATGTACCAGCTTAACTAATCTATTTTCATGGTTTCTGAAGTAAGTTTGTATTTAATCCCCCTAAAATTGAAGGGGCGCACTTTCTCTGACCATTACCTATATGTTTGTGAGTGTAAAAATATCCACATGGTGAACTTGTTCTGATTGCAGTGAGACTCTTTGTGGTTGACCGCATCGTCTTCTGTCCGATTGACATTATGTACATACTAAAAATCAAAATGGAGCATAACAGAAAGCTAATTTAGGACCATTTACTTTAAACGTAATCTTAGCCCGCATGAAAATAATAGCAACTGTTATGTTTTATACTGTTTTTTTTATTGCACATGTTATTTATTATCTGTATCTCCATTGATTTGTTTGTAAGTATATGTTCATCAGTAGAACAGTTTTACCCCATATTTTAGCGTTAATCATCAATTCTTTTTGTGTAATGGATTTTTATGCAATTTTCATGTTAGTTATATAAAGTCAATGAGCTCTGCGTAGGTTTGAAGCATTTTATCTAATTTAGAAGCTGTCTTTCTGTATCTAGTTATCTCTATTGCATCTCTCCACAAAGTTATTTTCATCATTGTATTTTGCATTTTTAAAACTTTATTAATAAAATTTGAAGCATAATTATTTATTGGCATGAAAAAAGAAAAATAAGCTTTTTATTTTCAGTCTAATTCATATTTCTGGGGTGAAGCAGATATTACATTTCAGGATTTGTTTCATTTTAAGATTTAATTTATAAAAAGCAGAGGGACTGAAAATAACATGCAAACTGTGAAACGTTTATTGAAATGTTTGATGACAATAAACTGTACTGTCTTGTAACATTGTCTTGGTATTGGTACAAAATTTGCCCATTTATTCAAACAAATTAATTAATTAATCTTGATTCCCGCTTGTTGCCTTTCGGGGTCACGGGGGCTACTGATGTCTATCTCCAGCTAACTTCGGGCAAGAGGCAGGGGTACACAATTATTCAATTAACCTAACCGCATGTTTTTGGGATTGTGGGGGAGTACCTGTAGGAAACAAGCACAGGGAGAACATGCTTTTCAGGAAGGTCAACGGCCCCAGCGGGCTGCCCTTTGACACAATCATAATGTCTAAAATAGGGCTGCACGATTTGGTAAAAATGTCACATTGCGATTATTAAGGTCAACATTGCAATTTGCGATACGACCAGAGCACCTTGTCCCCAAGGGAGTATTGTTGGATGATCAGCCCAAGAAAGGCTTCACATTCACCATCCTAACTGTGGATTTGTAGGCCATTTACCGGGAGCTGGATCACTCCCAAGGATTCCCCGCTTTCTTACCCCTTTACAATATGCACCCAGTAACGTCTCATAACCCTGCTACTAAAGTAATGGAGCCTGCTAGCCCCACAGCCAACAAACCAGAAACAGTACCTCATCCAGGTAGAAAAGCTGAAGTGTTGCGAGTCTCCTGTCCTTTGCCAATTGCCCAGGACCCCTACAAAGATCCCTAACCGAGGGACCGGCCTCCCTACAGTCCTTCAATCCTGGGTCAGGTCCTGTCCTGTACTTCCTGTCTGAACCCTGTCCGGAATTCCTTGTGCTTGTAAGGTCTGACATGGCAACCCTTTAATGTCTAAGCTGCTGCGGAGTGAAGTTTTTATTCGGCCCACTGCATCACCATCTTCCACCATACAGAGCATCCTCACCCTCTTGTGCTGCCTATAAGAACCTGGATTACTATTTTCCTACAGTCTTTGAGTAATTATAAGCGCTCTCATTGTGATTGAGCATTTTATGTTCTGTGCTTTATTTTGAATATTTTGTTTAGTTTATTAGCTTTTTCCCTCTCACAGGTTTCTTTTTTGCATCCTGTTTTTTGAAGACCTTTAGTAAATATAATTTATTTTTCACCTACAATTGAGTTCTTGTTCCCTAGTACCCTAACATAAATGATGGAAGAAACTCCCGACTATCAAATGCCCTTTTTTGAAGCCCTCGAAAAGAAGGAAAAGATCATTTTAAATTGCCTTCTCTGTCTGCACCAGCTCTGTAAAAATATGGTGCTAAAAGAGTTAACATTTAGGATAGAGTGATCTTTATTTTTTTTCAAATGTTCAGCTTCCAAAAACTATGATCTAAGTCTGTGCTGAAAACATTGTATTTTGTAGCTTAGAACTATGACACAAAAGCTATTGTTTTATTAGGTTCTAAAGGAAATTTTGAATTAAGCTTATGGCATAAGTGTCAATTTCAAGAAAGTCTTTACATATATTGAGTCTTGACAAAAATGATAATGGTATATTATAGCCATAATAAATCATAGTACCCCGAGATACGAAATTATTCCGTTTCCAGGGTGACGTTCCTATATCGAAAATTTCGTATCTCAAAGCAAGTTGTACATGAAAAACGCCTAATCCATGCAACGGCTCTCAGAAACAAAATGGAAAACCAGAGAAAAATCAAGTAACGTTTCTTCAATCCTTAAATTTAGACATTGTTAATGTAATAAATGATAATAAAACACAAGCAAAATACATAATATGTACACAAATGTGAAACCTTACCTTGAGAGTGAGGTGATGTGTCGAAGGAGATGGAACGGATGGCAGAAAACATTATGGTGTTGTGCCATTTTTCGACTCCTCGGCAGATTCTGACTCCCCTCTCTGCGTGAACGCGCATGACGTCACGGTTGACGGAAGTTTTCGGGGACGCTTTTTGCGAGGGTTTTTTTTTCATTAAGCATACCGAGAGTTGATTAAAGTGAGTTGGTCTGTAGTTTGTTCATTTTATATTAAAAATATTTTTTTCTGTTTCTTATTTGCAGTTGTTGGTTTCCGACTGAGAAGCCTTTGTATATTATACAAGTTCGAGGCGAGGATGGATACTCAAAACTGTGTTTTAAATAAAAAAAAAATTGTTAAAGGAGGAAAAAAAGTACTTAGTTGACTTCTTTATGGATCCATGAAATAAAAAAAATCTTTACACCTATGTAATTTCTTCGGGTCATCATTTCCACATGATTATAATGGTCTATTTAGCAACAGTCTTTGTGACTTAATTGTATGACATATTCATGTTTCTGATTGACACACTGACTAGTTTTTATATCCATCTGAATTGTAATGAACAGAAAAATGACTAAAAATGAAGAGGGACCAAAAATAGAATGCCATGTACAAATTTATTGACAAGCTGGGCAGACGTAATTGTTGGCATTTATAGATGTCCTTGCACAATCACAATGATACCAGTGAGGGCACAGGTCACAGCCAATCTAAAAAAAAATAAAATAAAAAAAAAATAAATTCATTAGCAATGTAATGTCATGAATGTTTTAACAGTATTTTACTTTTTCAATGTTTACCTTTACTTTTAAACAGGTTTGAACAAAATAACACCACCAGTACTCACCCAGTCAGTGCAGTCATTGGCACTTTCTTTTTCCCCACAAAGGAAACACAAATCCTTAAGATCTTCTATAACATAGAGAAAGAAGACCGACTATTATGCAAAATGTACCATGTTTATTTTATTGTGCGGAATATTTAAGCGGAATACATACCGCTGTTCTTCAAGAGGCACATAGCCCCATAGGTTGGGAAACCTGTAAAACATCTTACAATATTAACAGGTGTTATGGTAAGTACTGGGCTTTTTGTTTGTGTCAGTACATGACAATTTAGCTAATAATTGAATTACTACTTATATATTTATTTGTACTTTATGACAAACCATACCACTATAGGAGTGTAGTCGGATTGCTTTTTAATTGAGTCTCTGCTGTATTGGCATGCTTCACATTGTGCAACCTACATAAGGCAAATGAGATTCGTAAATACTTTACTAACACAAAATGTATATCTTTTGGCGTAAAGATAATGTTTAACTTGATTATAAAAATAGTTACCCAGGTGTGAATATCCTTACACATACCAGACCAAAAAAAACGTTTGCTAATTGCATCTCTCGTCTTTCTTTGGCCAGTATGAGCACCATGGGAGCTCCCATGGAAGTCTTTGAAAATTGCATCCGCTTCATCAGCTCCAACTACAACCTTTCTTGAAGTTTGCTGTCATGTGCTTTTACGTATTTTTTTCCACAGCTGTCCATCTATAAAAAGTACAATTGCTGCATTTACATAGTCAGCATAGTCATACTTTATGATGCTAAATATAATATTTAGCATCATAAAGTATGTTCAAATATAATATTTTTCCCCAAATTCCACATTTCACTTTCCCTAATTCTGTATTTATAACTTTATATTTAAATGTATAAATATAATATTATTTCAAACTTACCCTCAACATCAAATCAACATCTAATTAAAGACATGCAGCAATGGACCATAAGTCAGTGTGTCCATCAGAAACATGAATATGTCATACATTTAACAATTAAGTCACAAAGACTGTTGCTAAATAGACCATTATAGTCATGTGGAAATGATGACCCGAAGAAATTACATAGGTGTAAAGATTTTTTTTATTTCATGGATCCATAAAGAAGTCAACTAAGTACTTTTTTTCCTCCTTTAACAATTTTTGATTTTTTTGAAAATGAAAATTTTTTTTTCATTTGAAACACAGTTTTGAGTATCCATCCTCGCCTCGAACTTGTATACTATACAAAGGCTTCTCAGTCGGAAACCAACAACTGCAAATAAGAAACAGGAAAAAATATTTTTAATATATAATGAACAAACTACAGACCAACTCACTTTAATCAACTCTCGGTATGCTTAATGAAAAAAAAAACCCTCGCAAAAAGCGTCCCTGAAAACTTCCGTCGACCGTGACGTCATGCGCGTTCACGCAGAGAGGGGAAGAACAGAAGAGAGTTAGAGAGTCAGAATCTGCCGGGGAGTCGAAAAATGGCACAACACCGGCACAACACAAACGTTATTTCTTTTACGACACCTTGACCCTAACATTTGTTATAGTACATTCTTAGTAATCTATACATAATGTTACGCTCAATTTAATACTGATTTAAAATGTTTTGAAGCGTATCAGACCCTTTTTGCACTGGACGCCAGGACCCGGAAGCGGCAGTGCAACATCAGACTAAACAAGCGGATAATAGAGCAGTTGTTCGTATCTCTAATTTATATTCGTATCTCAAAGCAAAAACTTTCCCGCGAGACCTTTCGTATCTCAAACATTTCATAACTCGAAGGATTTGTTTAATACAATGTAAAGCTCTGACCAAAAAAGGCTAAAGAAATAGAACAATTAAAAATAAACCCTAAAACACTAGAAAATATATTAAGCGGCAAAACACTTACAAGGCGATCTTAAAATTTCTCAAAGGCATAAAAATGATATATAAAATGTAAAAGAATCATAAAAATAATATTATTAAAATAACTTTTCATTCATTCATTTCGGGATTCAAACTCCTTGTCCAGGCGGTGGCAGTACTGCACCCTCTAGCAAACTGCCAAAAAAAACAACAGAAGAAGAAGAGGCTTGACCGTCCCACTTTCCAAAGGTTTAAGCAGCCCATCGAGTAGTCTCCCAAGCCACAGCCTCCATAGGCTGTGTAGAAGCATCCTTCGAAGGCACTACAACCCGGATTGAGATGCGGCTTATATGAATACATTTCCCAAAATCCTTTGTTGTAAAAACTCTGACGTAATAATTAAGCGACTCCGCGCGTCTTTTGGTGATGTGCGTCGTTTATTCGTTGCATGTTGATCTACATTCAAGGCTTACTGATTGATTGCGCTAAAATGTAGGTTTTGAAGAAACTTTTACAGGAAACGTGCTTAACTTGAATTAATCACTGGTTTATGTCACACTGTCTTAGAAAATGTCTTTGGCAGACGAGCTGCTAGCAGACTTGGAAGAGGCTGGAGAGGAGGACTCGCTGTTCCTCGGTGAAGAGGGCGAAAGCGATGGAGAGCCTGGGGAGAGGCCGCCGGATGGAGGTCTGGAGGATATACCGGAGGAAATGGAGGTGGACTACAGCGGGACGGAGTGCGTAACATCCATAGCAAAGCTCAGACATAGCAAACCAGTGAGTTCAGCGAATCGGTATGCTCTGCTTTCATTACGTCTTAAGTTTACTACAAACTTGATTTTTTTAAAATAGTTTGCTGAAATAATGGATAAAATCAGCCACTATGTCGGAAATCAACGAAAGAACAATGAAGGTAAGTGTTTTCATTCTTCATCGAAGGAAGGGGTTAATGTCACTGCAGTGGAATCCAGTGTTAAGTGAAATCCCTCTCTCCACAGTTTCTGGACCTGTTGAAGCCGACCCAGAATACCGACTCATTGTAGCCGCCAACAATCTGACAGTGGAGATAGACAATGAACTTAGTAAGTTTAATATTACTTTACATTTTTAAATTGTGTGTTTAATTTGGCTGGCGTAGTGAGTCCAAACCGCAGGGATCGCACCCCATAGTGCTGGCTGCAGAATGATGACGTTACAGAGCAGTCACGTGACAAAAGAACAGGAAAGTAAGTACAGTGGTACCCCGAGATACGAAAGTAATCCGTTCCAGAGTGACGTTCGTATGTCGAAGCAAGTTTTACATGTAAAACGCCTAATCTGTGCAACGGCTCTCAGAAACAACAGTATAAGTAGATGAAAAAAAAGGAAAACCAGAGAAAAATCAAGTAACGTTTCTTCAATCCTTAAATCTACACATTGTTAATGTAATAAATTATAATAAAACACAAGCACAATACGTATTACGTACACAAATGTGAAAACTTACCTTGAGAGTGAAGCGATGTGTCGGAGGAGGTGGAACGGATGGAAGAAATCATTACGGCACTACGTTTGAAAGTTAACTTTCTCAAGATATTTAATGAATTACTAACACCAACACGGTTTCAAGCACAAGTGGAGAGAATACAGAGCATATGAGAAGGGATGGAGAGACGCTTCTGAGAGGGGGTTTCTCTAAGTTGTGCAACAGAACAGCACTTTCCACGTTATAAACGTTATTTTTTTTTTACAACACCTTGACTCTAACATTTGTTATATCACATTATTGGTAATCTATACATAATGTTTCGATTTAAAACTGATTTAATGTGTTTTAAGGCGTATCAGCCCCTTTTAAAGCACACTTTCTTCAAAGGGAGAAAGAAGCGGTAGGACGACGTCATATAGGAGTGTAGTGCGACTTCAGAAAAACAAGTGGAAAATAGAGCATAAATGTTTGTTATTGTTCGTATCTTGAATTTTCTTCATATCTCGAAGCATTCGTATCTTGGGGTACCACTGTAACTTTAATCAAATAAATTATCATACTGGCGCGGACTGCATTTGGCGACATCAGAGAGAGGTAACGTGTTGTAACTTTGGAGAGTAAGGAGACTTGTCAGATCAGAAGTGAGGTTAACCAGACTAAAGACCCAGGAAGGCTTAATAAAAGTACTTTTTGTCTTCTAGAATTGTCTTATTTGTAAGGGGATTACCGTTTGTGTATATAATAGATGTGTTAAGGAAGTAACATAACATTTATTAAAATTAATGAAATGACTCGAACAAAAGATTCGTTCTTTTTGCTGAATAAGACTCAAAGTTCTGAATCACTAAAATGATCTGAACTTCCCATCACTACCACTGACTGTTTATAACATAGACGGAGCGTCAGGGATGTCACCCATTGATTTCTGGCAGAGTGAAATGAAGCTAAAAGTGGGTGTCGCAAGTAAATCGCCTTTGTGAAAGTCCACTTCCTGAGCATCGAAAATGGGCAAAAGATTCACAGAGGCAGGCATGGGCTTAGAACCCAGACACTCGACGGTCTAAAACCACACACACACGCACACACACACACACACGCACGCACGCACACACACGCACTCACAAAAAAAAAAATCTAAAAACACAAGGAGTAGCCGAGGTCACCAGATGAAATAAGCTGTAATGAACGACACCATGACCTGACTGCCTGAAAGAATCAAGAAACCACACACTTAAATTATACACAACTTTAAGGCTTAATCAATCTTAAACCAACAAAAAAAAATTAATGAATAAATCAACTCAACTATTGGAGCCAGGGGTGGAAATATGAGGGCTTTTTTTAGCTACAAAGTTGTCAATTTTAACATGAGAGTGATTGAGAACCTGCTCTGTTTTGGAGCCAGCCTCTAGCGACAGATGGAGGAATTGCGGTTTAAGTCACTTCCTATTAGGCTTCACGATGGAAATCCAGAGGTTGCCCCTCGATCACTTCTGGCCAATGGAAGACAAGTCTATAGCTGTGTCTCAATTCAGGTTTTAGAAGCCTTCCTACTAAGCCTCTGGAGGCTGTGACCCTGCTAAAAGGGACCGACTAGCCTTCTGTTGTTTTTTGGCAGTTTGCTTATGGTGCATTAGCGCCACCAGCTGGATCAGTAGTTTGGATCATGAAACGTTCGTGTATTAACATTTTTCTTTAACTGATTATTAGGGGCCAAGCAGCAAAGCTGCGAAGGCACCTATTGTGTTTGTTCCGTTTCTTCCTATTATTATTATTCCTCCTTCTTCTTCTTCTTCTTCTTCTTCCGTAATGAAGTCAATGAGAGCCATATGAACTGTTTGCGGGAAAGTTATGAAATTTGGCCCACTGACTGCCAAGCCTCTGACCTACAATCTGACCAATTTTGAAGTCTCCAAACCAAACCATCTAGCGCCACCAATAGGCCAAAGTTACACCCATGTTTATGCTAATAACTTTTGAACCGTAAGTCGAATAAACAAAATTCCACTTCCCACTGATTCCTTGGCTCAAGACGAATCAACCTGACCCTATGACGTCATTTTCCGTCATGCAAATTTTTCCGCCATTTTGAATTTTATGAAAAACCTACTTTTGCTAACTCCTCCGTGGCCGTTTGTCCAAACTTCCCGAAATTCGCTCCATATAATCTACTGACTATGCCAAACAAAAGTTATTTCTTGGATTTTTTAATCGTTAAACCGTTATCGAATTATTCGCGAATGATCCTTACGCAAAACTCGCAAAAATGATTGTAAGGCAATAACTTCGCAACGCTTTAGCCTATGTACACCAAACTTTGTCTCTGTTGTAACACCTATGATCTGAGGCTGCATGCAGTGTTTCGTCGCTCTGCCCCTAGTGGTCCGGAGATATAAAAAATTGGCAATTCGGCCTGTATTTCCCAAACCGTTTGTCCAAAATTCATAAAATTGGTATCAGCGCGTTTGGAGCATCAAGCCGAGTCGAACCATGTCCATTTTTACTGTGTTGGCCATTTTGGGCATCGGCCATTTTGAATTATGCCAAAAAATGCTGTATTTCAAACATACTTTACTTTGAAATTCTGAAAGTTGTTGTGAATGTTTGACACCATGCTCTGAAGGGACTGAACAAATTTTACGCCAGTGCCACCTTGTGGCCAAAAGATATAAACTATTTTAGAAAAATGCTAATAACTTTTGCTAGTTTAGCCTATTGTGAAAAATCTCATCCAGTTTTGTTTCTTAGGTGGAACTGAAAACATAGATATAAAATTTTTCATAATTGATTGAACTTCCTGTCTGCCATGTTGAATTGGCTGAAAACCTTACTTTTTCTAACTCCACCCAGACCGTTAATCCGATTCTCACCAAATTAGAATAGAATCATCCTTAGACCTTGCTGGCAAAAAGTTATTTGTATTGTGTTGATTGCAGTTTTGGATTTCGATAAGAACCATGACGATTGTGATGCCGTCGGGTCAAGCGGTTTCTGAAGCTGTATCTCTGCAACCGTTTGCCATATTGACACCAAATTTGTTGTGAGGCATCAGTACCAAAGGCTGACCCCAAAACAAAAGTTACTAAGAGCGCCACCTAAGGGACAAAATTCATAAAAATTTAAATAGTGCTTAATTCAACTTGTTTTTTATGCTACCATGCCTTGTGGTGATTGCATATGTCTTTGGTTTACATTTTGATGGTACTTTTGCTCACGTTTTGCCTACCGGATGCTTGGCCCCGCATTACTGCTTGCAGTTATATTTTTGTATTTATGTTTTATGTCTGAGAAAAGTTCAGATTATTGTAAGTTTTTTTGTTGCTAAATAGATTTTCTTGTGTTTTAGGGTTTAATTTTAATAGTTCTATTTCTTTATTAATTTTTTTTAATACATTGTATTAAAATATGCTCTCCAGTTTCGTTTTGATTTCATTGGTCGCATTTTCCTGTGGGATGATTTTCTAGTTTAAGTTGTTTGTAATTTAAACCAGTATGACGGTCTCGCTTCATTCTGACCACAGAAGTTTATCTTTCTTATAACATAATGACATGCACCAATATTTAGTTCACAATTAGTTGGCCGCGTGTGTTACTGTTTTTAACATAATTAAAATAATTGTGCATCATGTTTTTAAAATAATTATATGTTTTAAAATATGCCTATCACTTCCAGAATTTAAAGAATTCCTTTAATATTGTCCTTAATAAAATCCTGTTACCTACGTTTAAATGCAAATTAAAGTGTGTTTTTTTGTTGATTCTGTTAAAAAAAAGCAAAGCATTGTGGGATATCTGAGGCCATGAAGGATGGTCGCAATGCATCCTCGGAATTCAGGGGAAAGTAGGACGCTTTCGAAAGAGTTTAAACGAAATTGACACCGTTGAGACATAAATGGCCTTAAAACACGCACTCAGGAGGATGCACACTCCTGGATTGAGACACAGCTAATGGAAAAAGCCAAACTTTAAAAATAATTTCTTTATGAATGACATTGTTTACACACGGTTTTATCAATTTTTCAAAGTTCAATATTTATTTGTTTTGTTTCAATGTTATTTTCCTGTAATTCATGATTGGCTCAATGTTCCCCTAAAAAAAAACAGGCGGAACCATTGACAGCTGCACTAGTGTTGAGAGATCAGCTCTTTTCAAAGATTCAGCTCTTTAGGCTCGGCTGCCTTAAGAGTCATCTTTTTACAGTCTATGGTTAAAATGTGGTCATTGATCTTTATTTTCAACATAAGATGCCAGTGTCCAGCTCAATCACCCATGGAATCAACCCTGCAAACAAATTTACCAGCTTTTTTTTTGTCTTTAGACATCATTCACAAATTTGTTCGGGACAAGTATTCCAAGAGGTTTCCTGAATTGGAGTCTCTGGTGCCAAATGCATTGGATTACATCAGAACAGTCAAGGTATGTTGACACAAACAGGGCTGGGTCTTGATTCATCAGATAGGCTCGAGCTGTACGTGAATATACAAAACCTGGTAAATTATCTTCAGAACTCCTGAAGATATACACCTCTTATGATCTGACCCTTCAGAGAAACAATTTCTTCCACATGTTTTGTAATGAATGAAGTGCATAGATGTATATACTTGGAACTCCGTGAACAGTTCTGCATAAAAGCAATGAATTCAACATCTAGAGATACTTCAGATACCGTGGCCAATAGAAGGTCTGAATAATGGTGAAGTTCAACTCCATCCATAACCAAGAGCTCGCTCATGCAGATCTGCTCTGTTTATCATCAGAATGATCCACCACCTCCTAACAGAGCGTTTAGCTCAACTTTCTCAGTCAAGCGCTGGTCACATCAAGACTAGGTTACTGCAGTGCTCTCCTTGTTGTGCAGTCAGACCTCTACAAATGATCCAGAACTCAGCAGCTCCACTGGAAACTTGATGAGCCGTCATCACTCCACCTGCATCTGAACAATCCTATCATCACTAACTCTTGCTCCCCTACATCCACTCCCTGTGTTCCGTAAAAGAACAGCTCGTAGCTCACTAACCCTGAGAATAACCCACACATATTAAATACTGTTGTGTTCAGCGGAAACTCCTCTAAAAACGTATCTAATTCAATTTCATATCCGTGAACCACAGCTCGAACGCCATGCAAATAAACAACAACATAGCCGGAGTATAATTCATGACCACGTTTTTGTTTATGTGCGATATGTATCCACAATATAAACGGAAACACCAAAACCATGGCATCAAATGAAAGCTAACAACCAGCCGAATCCAGCGATATGCAACTCATTTACATTGCATGAAGTCTTTTAGAGCAGGGAGCAAAAGTTCCCCTAAAAAACGCCATCAAAAACCAAGCAAGCATGTAAATCTTGTCTTACCTTTGCAGTTTTTTCAACAATTTCCATTTTGGCTCTTTTCTGTAGCTCTGTGCTCACATAACATGACCAAATATGGAAACACTCCCCGTGCGTAAGAGCAGGTCTCTCCACGCTGCGTGTCGTGTGATTCATCGGGGATCCTGTCAGTCTCAAAATGGTTGATATCATTGGCTTCTTCAGTTTCAAAGCTTTTCAGCGATATATAGAGCTCCCGGATTGGACAGATGGTCGGGGGGTAGGGACACGTGGAAGCTCGAACGTCGAAAGGTTCCCAAAAGCGCAGCAAGATGGGGTAAATGAGCTTCCACCCCCCTTTTACAGCGTTTCTTTAGGAGTTTTTTTGCTGAAATCATGTCCCGTAAGCAAGAAAAGAAATTTAAAAAAACTGTGCCAACATGGATTACGCCTGAACTTTGTTCAATCAAAACCTGTACAGAATATTAGTTTCTTGTAGTATGGACACCAAACTTGCTACAGATGTCCTTCACATGTAGTAGTTACAATTGATTGTGTTTATTTGCTTCGTTATAAGTAAAATAAGGAGATATTGGAGGAAACGTGGGTTTTTTTAGGCGGAGTTCATTTTTTGGCCATTCCAACATCAATTACTCTTACCCAGTGTTCTTGACTGTCAAATTAACTCATCCACACCACTCCCCAAGAACCTATCTTCATTTTGCTACCAAGATTTGCAGTTTAGACCTTTTAAAAACTGAGAAATGCCTTAAAAAGTAAAAGTATAGGATTTTCGGAAAATAGGCCTCAGGGCTTAAGAGGTTAACAGTAGATTCTGACAAGACTGTTACCAGCCTGTGGAGTTGGGTAAATCTTCCTACAAACTGAATCTATAAATGTAAATGTGGCCTTGTGAGTTGGTAATTAGTGTATATCATTGAGGGGCAATTTCCTATAGATTATTTTTCCACTGTGTTGAAGTGAGGTGTTCACATCAGCTATTCAGGTTTCTGTAAGTACGAGTAGCGTTTGATCAATGGTGCCCAGGATTGATTCATTGTTTGTGTTTCCAGGAGCTAGGCAACAATCTAGAAAAGTGCAAAAACAACGAGACGCTCCAGCAGATCCTGACCAATGCCACCATCATGGTGGTCAGTGTCACCGCCTCCACCACACAAGGGTGAGTGGATGTAGTGGGCTATGTAACAGTAGACAATGAAGTGATGGAATGATGGAAAGTCTACCGTCCTACCATAGCAGAAATATAATCTAAAACGTGTATAAAACCAAAATAGCTGTTTAAAGTAGATTCCAAATATCTTACTGGTGTCTACTGTTTTTCCTTCAAGCTTTGTTCACACTGTATAAATGAGGCCTAGGGACCTCGGGTGGCTCTAGTAATTATTGAGGTGCTCTGTGCGGCCAGTAATTTGTATTACATATATTTTATCAAATGTCAAGGTCTTGGAGAAGGGTCTGGCTGCATATCTAGCACGTGATTTTCAACATGTGACATGACTTTCACTCTTTTTTTAAAAAAAAATTTATTTATTCTCTCATATGTTCTTTCACAGAAGAGCAAACTCGTTAATAATAGAATAGTAATCCTAAATTGCATGAATTATTTTGACATGAGATTCATAACAGGTGTTGTTGCATCTTCAAATAAAGTTTGCTTTTGACACTTTGCATAAGTTAACGGTGCTTTATTTCTGAAAACAACACTTCTACGTTACACATACGTTCTTCTAGTTCTTTCTATAACACTTCTACATATGTTATAATCAGGTAAACGTCATTCACCATAGCGCCCTCTAGTGGTGTTCAATGAACTACAATCACAAAACGCAATACTATTCTATGCAGAAATTAACATGTGAATATATAATAATTATCCATGATACCACAGGTATCAATTTAAAAATTTACAAGCATTTACTCTGAACATTTTTATATTTTAATTTAGGGCCACAGTTTCAACCACAAGGAACATGTTAATATTATTAACATGATAGATTACGGGAAAAGACTACAGCACGATATTAATTTATTTTGAACATTTATTTTAATCTGTATATTGATGGTACACTTTTACATGTTTGGTGTCCACACCGTGCTTCAGGAACGGATGAAGTCAAATGTTGTGTGCTATTCAATAGAGAGCCAGTCACATAAGTAAGTCCAAGACTCTTTTGAGGTCTTGAGATGAAACAAATTTTGTGCATCTTCTTTTTCGTTTGGCAGTACCCTTCAGGGGTCGCCACAGCGAATCATTTCCCTCCACCTATCCCTATCCTCTGATTCATTCGCACCCCCCAGCTTCATATCCTCATTCATATACCCTCTTCTGATCCTGTCTGGTTGCTCCATATCCAACATTATCCTACCAATATGCTCACTCTGCCTCCTCAGAACATGTCCAAACCATCTTAACCTGGCCTCTCTAACTTTGTTCTCCAAGTGTTCTCTTGGCACCCTGTCAAAAGCTTTCTTTCAGTTTACAAACACAATGTGCAGCTCTCTCTGACCTTCCCATTACTTTTCCCATCAACATAGAGCAAAGATTGCATCTGTTGTACACTCTCTGGTCATGACGCCATATTGCTGTCACAATTTTTTTGTCAGGTCTAGCCCTGCCTTGATGCCTAAATGTTTTCCTACATTTGTGGGCAAGGTGATTAAGCTTTCCGCTTTTCATCCTCCTTTTTCTTCTTCAGAGGATCAGAGGCTGGATCTTTGTGTCCTGTTCATGCCTTACATGCATATATTACCAGAACCAGCCATTTCATGAGGAGTGAGCAGCTCTTCCTTTACTGGCCCCTCCTCACACAGGGAGGGGTTTTTAAGCAACGCCTCTCTCATTGGCTTGTGGAAGCCATTGCTTTGGCAAACAAATCTAAGGTAGTAAAGCCAGACTTGGTGCAATTGGATGCTTCTGCAGAGGTCCGGTACAGAAGACCGTCCCATAGGTGGATCTCTCTTAATTAGTTAATAAATTAATTAATCAAGTAAATCCCATTGACCTCGCCCCCCAGCTGCAATACCTCTGTGCCACACTAGCGTTTCATTGTATGGCTCACTATGTTGCCTTTGAAAGGAAAATGTTGAATCTCGCTTCCGTTTGACCATTGGATCACAGTGACTTGGTTAGTCAAGCGTCTCCATGGAAACACACTGCCATTGGAAATGGATGAGAAATGGGCCATAACGAGTTACTTTATATTAATCTAAATTGAAGGTAGATTACAACATGATGTCACAGATTCTTTCATAGCAACCAGACTGGTTACCGTAGCAACCGAAATGGCATATCCCAACTTAGGAAAATCATAGAGACATGGGGGTTGCTTTATTTTACTCGTATTGGAATGGGGAACATTATATTGTCACTGACCCCTCCATAGCGACCAGTTTGGTATATCTGCTTAAGAAAATCATAGAGACATGATGATTGGTTTATGTTACTCATGGAAATGGGCAACTTTATCCCCCTATAGTTGCTGCAACTCTGCACATCACCATTTTTCTTAAAGATGGGCACCAGTACACTTCTCTGTTCTTCAGGTGTCTTCACTCTCTAGTACCCTGTTTTCTGGACCAACTGAACCTTTCTCCTTTTCAAAGCATTCCTGACCTAATCTTTTCCGGTCTTTTCCACCTTCTGTTTCACAGAGTTAAGCCTTTATATTCTTTCTTCCTCATTCATCAGCTCTTCGATAGACTCCTTCCATCTCTTCTGTACACTCTGCTCACTTGTTAGAGTTGTTAAAGGTAGAGACGGTAACTTGCCGCACAACCTTTCCATCTTGATCCCCTCTGCCGAGCTAACTTGTACAAGTCCTTCTCTCCTGCTCTAGTATCTAACCTATTGTGCTCCTCATCAAAGCCTTCTCTATCATATCAGCTAGCTCTCTACCTTTCCCTGTCGGTGTACCAACATTCTAAGGAGTTCTGAAGTAAAGCATATCTGAGGGTGCAGAAGCATTACAGCCAACATATATTAGGGTCTTTTTATTTAAGGGTTACTGAAAATTTCTGACAGGCTGCAAATTTCTGACAAATGTAACTAATTTTCTTTTAAACACAGCTGGGTCTCTTTCATAGTAAATTTACTACGACGTGCAGGAATCTTATTATTTCTGACCGATAGTAATGTAGATAAAACTAGTCTTGTAGATTAAAACAAGTATTCTAAGTACAGTGGTACCTCGAACTACGAAATTAATCTGTTCCAGGGTGGCATTTTTGTGTCTTGGAAATTTGTTTTGTATCATGAAGCAAAATATTTCCTGCGAGACCTTTTGTATCTCGTTTCATAACTCGAAGCATTCGTATCTCGAGGTACCGCTGTAATTCTGATAGATTGTTGTGGAAGATCTGTTCCCCTGATAGTCCCCCTGAGACCTCGGGGCTTTAGACACAATCATGGTGTTTCTTTGTTCCTTTGGCTTAGCAGCAGCTTTCTTATGGAGGGCTAAATAATCCGGCCAGAATGACTTCACAAATTAATCACGGAACAGTTTATTATGTTGGCTTGCAAAAGCCATTTCATAACATTGAGAGCTCAAGGTCTATAGATGACACCAGGCCACGCCCACTTCACTGAGACCTTAGAATCCCTAAAATTAATGCGATTAATTCATTAAAATAGTGCTTTATTTTAATAGTTCCAGGTGAATTTGAAAACAATTCTAAGTGTGATTCCCATTAATGGGTTTTTCTTCATTTCAACATCGGGAAAGTGCACAAAACCTTTTATAAAGCCCTGACACCTGCTCTTACTACTACAGGGATGTGTACGTGGACAAGGATGTACCAATAACTTTATTAGAGAAGCAATTAGCTTTCGGTGGCTAGGCTTTTAATAGTTAATGATTAAATTCAGCTCCACTGAAACTTCAGCCTCGTATGGTAGCAGTCCATTAATATGACGGGTCTCGCGGGAGATTTTGCAAGATGAGTGACTGTCTCGCTTGTAGAACCGTGCAGGAGCAGCCTTTGGTTTCCTCGTGTAAAGACGATGACGCAGTGGGTAAAACGGTAACAATATGGTCACTGCTGTGCTGCTAACTTTCATGTCTCTTGTGTGTCCTAAATCAGAGGCTGATTTTGTGTGGAAAAGAAGACCGTAAATCAGTTATTTACTGTTGCGTTTATTTAAATCTGACGTTTGGATTGATTGAATATTTAGTTCTGTAATCAACTTTTTCATGTGCGTAAATAGTAATTTATATAGGATTTATTCAAATGAGGAGCTGAAAAACCACGCTTCACAAGCATGTACCAATCCGAGGAGGGTTCAGTATAAAACAGAGTATTTATTTTTCCCATCAGAAAACACAGCTTCTATCAGCATTTAACTTGATTCAAAATTATTACGGTAATTTGCAAAAATTTGCAATGAGTACAGCTGCTCCTTCCTGAACATGCTGCTCTTGGTGAATAAAGCAAGTCACTGGTGCTGAACCACTTCCTCCGTGTGTTCATCACAAATGTTTAACCCGGAAAATGCTGTAGCACTTTATTTTGTGACATCTGGATGTGTGCAGGACGATGCTTGATGATGAGGAGCTCCATCGACTGGAAGAGGCTTGTGACATGGCCCTGGAGCTCAACCAATCAAAACACAGGATCTATGAATATGTTGAATCCAGAATGTCTTTTATTGCTCCAAATCTCTCAATTATTGTCGGAGCTTCAACTGCTGCCAAGATCATGGGTGAGAACCAGACATTGACTTTTAAATTACTCTAATAGTAAGAGACCTGTGGCTGGGTGAGGGAAGTGAGGACACATGCTTTAACCATGTTTGTGTGTTTTTGTCGGCTAATACACATGCAGCGTAGTCTATAAAACCACCAGAACCGCTGATCTTTAGCTTGACGTGGGCAGCAGACAACACAATCTCCATGGTTTTGCTCGTGGTGCTTATTTGCAAATTGTAACCTTGCAGAGAAGATGTGTAGATGGCAATTCAAGCTCACACAGGGCTGCCCTTTCATTTAGTAATCTACTGTACTGTGCAGTATGTTTGTAAATAATGTTGTAACAAAATGCTTTCGAAAATGTAACAAAATGTTGAGAATGAGCAAAAGGGAATCAAATTCTTGGTGTGGCCTTCAAAACAGCAGCAGTTGTTTTGTCTGCACTGGCTTCGAGTCTGGAGAGCCAACCCCAGATCTTCTGTGCAGCTTTCTTTCATCCTTCTGTAATCCCTCGAGGATTCTGAGATCAGGGCTCTGTGGGGGCCATGCAGCACTTCTTTTTATGCAGAATATGGTTTTTAATGCCTTTGCTGTACGTTTGGGGTCATTGTGTTGCTGCTCAATAAATTGCATGAGGGCTAGAACACCAACCGTACCTTGCGTCACTGTTGCCGTCAGACAGTAATTAATGCCTCATGCTAAAGACACATTTCAGGTCCAGAGCACCTGCCTCTGTTTTTCTGCACACTTGCTCTTGTTCCAATGTCAAGTAGGGCTCTTTTTGGCTGCACTCTTCCATGAAGAACACACGCCCAGGTTTAAGCCTCACAGTCACTCATTTGCTGGCAGTACTTGGAGTTAGCTCGGTTATTTTATCATAAGAATTACTTTTGCACTCATGACAAGTGAGAGATTTTGGAATGAAGGGTGCATTGCTCGATTATTAAAACATTTGAAGGAAACGCACACTATCTATGATCTCTGATTACTTTTTTGAACATCAATAGGATGGAAATTAAAGAGCACATTGTGTTAAAAACCACTCTTTGCGGTAGTGTTTTAAAGGGAAAGAGATAATTGACCTGGAAAAAAGAACGATTCTAGCTTCAGAATGCTGCTTACGATTAATCCTCCAGCCCTTAGTTTGATCCGTGTACAGTAAACACTTGGCCATTAATCTGAACATTTTTTCCACTCCTGGTTAGTGGTCGAGTGAAGCCATTTATTGTCATAGATGTTTTGTTTTGTTTTCCATTCTCCTGGATGCAGGTGTTGCTGGAGGGCTGACTAACCTGTCCAAAATGCCTGCATGCAATCTCATGCTGCTGGGGGCTCAGAGGAAGACCCTGTCTGGCTTCAGCAGCACATCTTTACTGCCCCACACGGGCTACATCTACCACTGTGATGTGGTGCAGTCTTTGCCTCCGGTAAGCCTCCAGCTCGGTCCTGTTCACCTTCATCCAAGGTGCGGGTGAAGTTGCATGATAACATTTACAAAGATGAAAAGTGCAGACACTGATTACGCACAGCTGAGATACCACACAGAACTTCAACAGAAAAAAAAAGAAGATGTGATTGAGCTCCTGGTGTATTTTCAGGACCTTAGAAGGAAAGCGGCTCGTTTGGTTTCGGCTAAATGCACTCTGGCTGCACGGGTGGACAGCTTTCACGAGACGGCTGATGGAAAGGTTACCAAGAATTCTGGTGCTCTTCTTCACTAAAGCCACCACTTCGCGGAGTTCTGAACGGCGTTGGTTTGTGTGCAGGTGGGCTATGACCTGAAGGAAGAAATTGAGCGGAAGTTTGATAAGTGGCAGGAACCTCCACCAGTCAAGCAAGTCAAGCCTCTCCCTGCTCCCCTGGATGGACAGAGAAAAAAGAGAGGAGGAAGGAGGTGAGCTTGTGTACACAATGAAGCTTCATGAGAAAAAAGACCCACTTTGTAATAGTATGTGGACTTTTTGTTTTATTTCAAATAGACGCAAAAAAGAAAAAAGTTTTTTGTGTTATGCATCCTGATACAATATTTTGTCCTTGAAACTTAAACTGTGTGAAACTCTGAGCTTGGAAAATAATTGAGAAGCACTGGTTTTTTAGGTTTTCATGAAAATAGTGAAAATGAGGCATTACTGGATGAGGGACATCTCGGATGAAGGTTGCTGATCCTGGAACTGTTTTCATGTGTTGACCTCATGGAGAAGTTTGTACCAGGCACGGAAAGGGGTCATAAAATCAGGAAAACTTTATCTTGGTTTAGAATGCGTCGAAAGGTCTTGGGATGGGCCTTATGGCACCACAAAAAGAATTTGACATGTGACTACATGAAGCATTTCAACTGCTTGTGAAGTAACTTGCCCCCCCCCCCCCCAAAAAAAAAAACTCCAGACAACAATGCAGCCCCAGACGATGATACTCCCATCACCGTACACCACTACCAGCGCTAGTGTACTCGTAAAAATCCTCTTAACAGTATATTACCTCCTTTTTTTTTACTAAATTTCTTTGTTTTTAAAGTTAATGCTAAACAATTCCACAAAAATCTTATCAGTTTGGTGGATTTACTTATTCTTTTGAAACACAAACCTTAGTCATTTCGAGGGTGATTGCTGACATTTTGCAACCTGAGGCTTCCTCGCAAAGTAAAGACAGAAAAATCCCTGTTTCCGCCAAAATTGTCATTTGTCCATGCTGGAACTAAGCAGATAGAAATGTTGTAGATGATCGTGAGTGAGGTTCAGGAGTTATCGATTCTGCTGTTGATCTGAAACTGCTTTAGATCTACTTGTGCGTCAAGGTTTTGTGAATCTAAACAAAGTTCTGGTGCTGACTTTCACATTTAACCATTACATACTGGTACTGATTTTACATTTTTACCAACTGGTACATTTTGGCAGACAACTCCGTTTACTATACAATATAACGCTAACAGAGTTCAGTTCTAAATTCCCTCTGGAGCCTCTCTTTTATTCTTAAATTCTTTTTGTTCATTCCACCAGGTATCGCAAGATGAAAGAGAGACTTGGTCTGACTGAGATCCGGAAGCACGCTAACAGAATGACCTTTGCTGAGGTTTGCCGTCCTGCATTACTCTTTCTCTGACGCTGGGTTTGGTTTTGGAACCATGTGTCATGAATCATGTGTTATGATTTTTAAACTCTGTGTGTGTTTAGATCGAGGATGATGCCTATCAGGAGGATCTGGGCTTCAGTTTGGGGCAGCTGGGAAAGTCTGGCAGTGGCAGGGTCCGGCAAGCTCAAGTCAACGACTCCACCAAAGCCAGAATCTCCAAATCCTTACAGGTAAAGCTGCACCACAGTCGCAACTCCAAGAGAAATGGTTTGTCCTCCACTCAGAGATTCAGAATCAGGTGATATTTCTAGCTCCGTTCATTACGGATAATAAAATGACCACTTTCTAATGGGGAAGCTCCATAATAGCCATCTTATTTAATGGCTAGAAAGTGTATTTTATAAAATAGGACGGAATGTAATATTTGTTAGAGAAATTCTTAAATATGTTTTAAGTTTTTACTGCATAAGTACTCCACTTTTTTACTCCACTTCTCTGTTTATATTCTATTGGGTTCAGGCTTGAGATCAGCTGGGCCACACCAAAATCTTACAGAGCTTTTTTTGAGTTTGGGGTCATTGTAATGTGGGAAGACTCGGCCAAGACCCTTCTGCAATGCACTTTTTGGCTAAAGGCTCCCTACCCTCCCTCAACCCCCATCCTTCTTCCCTCGAATATTAAGAGTTGTCTATTTTTGTCCCATTTACTCACACTCCTCCCATGTTACTTTTGGATAAGCCAGATGATTTTCTGACTGGAAGGACTGGTCTTCCATTACAAGCTTTCTAGAGACCCATTAATAAACCCTTTCTAGTTTATCAGGAAAAAAGTTATAGATTCACAAACTTTTATGTAGAAATAGAAGAAATGATCCTCGCCTAATTTTTTTTAAAAATAAGTAAATGCTTGAGTCCCTGGTGGACTTTTTGACAACACTGAACAGAAGCCACAACTGTGGATTAATACATGACCAAAATCTGTCAAAATGGAGCTAAACATGTGATTTTTATAAGACAATGTCCAGGCTGGCATCATTCGGTAACCAAATGAACAAAATGATGTAAATTAGCTTTTTTTTAAATACAAATCAATACCACTAGATAAACTACTCAATAAAAAAATATTTTAAAGAAAATGCAAACAATGAAAAAATTAAAAATAAATGTAAAACAATGTGATTTGTGCAGTCACTCATTAAAACAATCTGAATCTCCTCTAAAATGTTCTCAAAATGATCAAATGTCTTCTTAGATGCCACTGCGTTATAACAGTAACAGAAAAACATGCCTTTTTCTCTGGGGAAAAAAAAAGTTTTTGCTGTGCGCTCAACCATATATCGTTGAAAAGCTCATCGTCAGTCTGCGTGGAGCTTAAGTGCGATTGGTTGGCTGTGCACACGTGTGAAAAAACCGAGGACCCACATTGACATTCTCTCTCAACGAGTGGCCAGGGCTTGTTTACTGGCTTGCTGATTGGCTAATCATGGTCACAGACTTGGACCACTAAAGGTGGTCTCAAACTGTTCAGGAGACTACTGATTCGAAACATACCATTTTTGTCCGGTCTACCTTAAAAATCGTGGGCAAAACAACTGGGAAAATCGCAGACTTTTTTTTCTTTTGTAGAAAACGAAAAGTGAATAGTTGTGCTTTTAAAACTTTTTCTCGTGGTTAACATGTTTTTGGAGTAGCAGCTTGGATTCATTTTGTTTGTTGGACTGTTACAAGTACAATGGTATAAGAGACTCGATGATTCAGTGGCTGTGTAGCTGTAAAGACATCATAAAAGGTAGGCATCGCCAATTTGCTTTGTTAGGACTCTGTGGTGTTATGGGTGGTGCGTCAAAACACTCACACAAACACTTCATAGTGTTTATATGTTTCTTTTAATTGCAGTATACCAATATATTATAATGTCTGAACAATTACTGTACAATAACTAAACAACTGTACACTGAACTAAACACTAAACATCAGATTTATTTTAATATGTTAATTATTCACAAAGTGTGCAGCTTTTGTCACTGCAGTGCATCTTTCTGGGCTTCTGAAAGAACATTTCCAGAGCATCTTGGTATGGATAGTCTGAAACTTCTGGCCCATTTATTGAGATCCGCATGCAGGCTGCAAGATGGTCCCCTTGCAGCCTATTGCGAATGTCTGTTTTGACCTGTAAATACATTAACTGTTAGGCTTTAAAAGTGATAACTGATAGTAACAACAGTAAAAATCAACTTAACATAGTGATAGTTTAAAGCAGGAAATGCCATTGTATAACTAACTAGCTAGCTATTAATTAAGCAATTTATTTATCAATTCGTTCATTCATGCTTGTGTGTATTTACTTACTTACCAAGATCAGTCTTGTACAGCCAGGGGGAGTATTTCGCCTCTGACAGCCAAGCTGGGTCAAAACCTGTCGTTCTGTGGTGGCTAGACTTTTGCTGCTTGTCAGGGGCAAGACATGCAGCACTTGGGCTCTTTTCTGTACTTTGATTCGGAGTAGGAAAGTTACACCGGCTGCTGCTCGCAGCAGAACACGTGCTGTCATCGTCACCACCTTGGGAGCGTTTAAACAACGCGGATATTTTTGCCTGCTGCGACATACTCTCCGACGCGCGGTCTCTCTCTGTCCGCTGATGGGTGTGTGTGTGTGTGCGCGCATTGGAGCGGAACTCCGCAGTGCGCGCGCATCGGGGCGGAACTCCGCCGTGCGCGACACGGAGGACAATTGTAAACGCGCAAACTTTGAGACAGAAATTACATGCCATCGTATAAATAACATAATGCCATTTAGTTTAATAAAAGAAAAAAGCAAAGACCTGTTATATATAAATTACTTCTGTCGTTTTCGACGAAAATAAAATAAAATTAACTTGACCTTCAAGGGGGGCGGGGGTTGCTGTTGGGGGGGGCGGGGCGCCCCCCTAATATAATGGTAAGGGAAACACTGGAAGGTATATGAAGCCAAGCAAACATACGTAGCTTACCTGTCCAGGAGAAACAAAGCATACTCCGGCCCTAAATTCTCTCCAGCACTGACTTTGTGCTTTATCACACAGGCCGTTTTCACTTTTAACCTGTCGTTGTTCTCGCTAAAGGGTTGTAATCGTACCTCAGTCTGACCCTCCTGCTTCGCTTCTCAGATAAACACAGCGCTTGCTGCTGATTGGCTTTTGTTGCTGAAAGATTTTGAAGTAGTACATTTTTAAAAATATTTTTCAGCTTGAAAGCAGTTGAAAGAGCCTGGGCACATTGTATGTAAATGAGCCAGAGTCTGTCAGGAGGTCGTTTGAGTTCTGTTCATTGGATTCGGTTGTCAAGTCTTCATTTTTTGAGAATTGCAGAGGTTGAGGTTGGCATTACCTGATTGAAGAAAGGCATGCGTAAAACTACTGATAAGAAGGAAGAATGGATTAGGAGAGCAGGACATTTCACGTTCCCAGTTTGACTGAATGTTTGCTTCATTACTACAGCGGACCCTGCAGAAACAGAGCATGACGTATGGGGGCAAGTCGACGGTCCGAGATCGCTCATCAGGAACCAGCTCCAGCGTGGCCTTCACTCCTCTGCAGGTGAAACAACCTTTGTTTATCGTTCAGAGCTGCAGTGTGGCTCTCCTTTTGGGTTTCACAGTTTCCATCTGCTTCTCTTCAGGGTTTGGAGATTGTCAATCCGCAGGCTGCAGAGAAGAAGGTGGCGGAAGCCAACCAGAAATATTTCTCAAACATGGCCGAATTCCTCAAGGTCAAGCGTGAAAAGGACGATAAGGCGTGAGATAGCGAGGAGGAGTGTTGATGCTCAGACTGAAATGTGACGCTCTGGGTTCTGCACAGACGGAGCTTTCCATTCGTTTTACATGTGTACATCTCAAAGCTTTCCCTGTGCGCTGTTTCCTTTAAACGAATAAAGTTGTATTATTGTTTTTATTTTATTTCTAAGCCAGCTGAATATCGTTCTTATGTAACTCCTTTGTGTTCTTTTGAAATAAAAGATTGTAAAATATTAATTTTCAAAAATTGATGTCAGTTTCCCCCTGGCCCACGGCGCCTTCCCTGAGACTGTGTTTTTGCAGAAATGATTACATGCTCAAGTTAAAAATATCCCCACGAATGACCAGGCCGTCGTAGACGTAGAGATTTAGCCAGAAATCTTTTTAGTAGCAAAAAAGATTAACATCATAAAAAATATTCCATTTAACATTCAATTGTAAATATTGTTTGAGCAGTCAGTTGCAGTCTCCCCTTCTGGCTCTCTCCTCTTCCTTATCTCTGTTCCTGCTTGCGTCCTGTGTAAAGCCTGCCTGCCTGTCTGTGAGAGACTCTCGCTGCCCTGCTCTCCAAATAAAAAGGAGCTATGGATCTGATCAACTGGTCTCCGAATGCCATTGACACCATCTTCTATACAAAGAGCCCACCTGCCCTGCAGGTTGTTTTGCGGCTGGCTACATGGTGGACGGCTGGAATAAGTGGCACCATGTGTGCGTGTCCTGGAGGATGTCGAAGACTTTTACCTGTCATGACTGGGATTCTGCTGATTGGAAGGAATATGTGGAACTCTGCGGTTGGTGATTATCAAAGGTCTTATCTGTGGTGTTTGACCACAAACTGATATCTCATTTGGCTTTCCCTCATCTCCTCCAGTTGGCCTCAGACAAGGCAATCGTAGAGTCAAAACACTCCACAGAGAGAGCAAGATAACAAGACACTCTGCATTCCCTCAAGTGTTCTAAGCTTCTCCAAACCACTGTAATCTGAAGGGGCCAGTGCTTTTTCAGCTGCAGGAAAATGTTGGCTGCTGTTTACATCCAAACTAATGCCCATCCCTTCATCCTACACGCCTTCGCAATGTTTTCTCTATCTAAGTCTGAAATTGGCTTGGTTGAATTATGCTCATTTATATAGACCAAGAGTGTCAAACTCAGTTCCTGGGGAGCCAAAGCCCTGCACAGTTTAGTTCCAACCTCAACTCAGCACATCTGATGCAGCTCGTTAGGTCCTTTAGGTAGTTTGTAAGATTCAGGACTGGGTCTCTCTGAGCAGGGTTGGAAGTAAACTCTGCCGGGCTCCCACCCTCCAGGAACAGATACCAACACCGCTGATAGACACTTTTATCCAAAGTGACTTATAGTTCGGGAATAAAAAAAATGTTAGACATGCGCATAGAAGTCGTTTAAACTGGTACAGAATTAAGTCTGTGCTTTTTCAGTGGTTTTTCTTTATATATAATTTCAGTTCTATAAAATAATTTTAGTTTTTTAAAAGTTGTGAGAGATTCTGCTTTACAGACTCGGACTGCAAGAGATATCCACCAGCCAGGAACTGTGAAGAAGGTTCTGGTGAGAGATTTTCTGTCGCTCTCAGATGGACCAGAGCAATGGCTTTTTTTTTGTTTTATAACCCCTCCTTTGCGTTGTGAAAGTGAAGAATTGTATCTTTCCAATTGTATAACCATTTCTATTTTGCTACCTCTCGACCTGGACTGTTTTCCCCCTTCTCTTGGCCAGAGGGGTCCAGTGTATGTGACAAATGAACAGGCTTTTAGCCACTCCTACTGCAACATCAAGCTCTGCAGACCCTCTCTTGCCGCTAAATCAAAATATTCATTTTCATATTCTAGTAACTGGCAAAGACAGTTAGCCTACTAGATTAGAGTTTGGGATAAGTGTTCGATATTCAAACACTAAAGCTTTGCTGCTCCTGTCGTAATGTGGGATACCAAGGGTCAAAGAACTGGAATGAGGTTGAGGCAAGGAGGAATTTCAGGTGTTTTATTGTGCTATCAGTGGTTACAGTGGGACAAACCAAAACAACAACCAAACATAAATATTTACAAAACACTGTTACTAAATGAGAAAAAGAAAAATTTGCTCAGCAGCAAAAACCTCTACTAGACTGGATCAGCTAAAAGTTGCTACAGGGTTTGCAGAGGTGGATCCAGCAACAAAATGAGGAAAAAGAGTGTAAGCTCTAAGCAGAACTAAAAGTCACAAGGTTTCAGCCATTCATCAGGTGAACTCACACTTTTCAAGGGAGTCAATCAGTCTGTTGTCTCCCTCTCTCTCCTCCAGACTGAATGAACTTGAGCTCTATTTATAGGAGAGCTCAAAATGGGTCGTACCATCAGCAGGTGAGTACATTAAACTTTTTCACCCAAGAAAACAAAGTCTATCCTTAAACAAAATGAACCTTTTACATAAGCATTGGCAAACAACAATTCACATCCATCTAAACGGAATTAATATCTCTTTCACAGAGAGTTTTAAGAACTCCTCCCGCTGGAATGGGAAAATAGAAAGTTCTGGTAATGGGACCTTGAGTCACTTTATAACCTCATTAAAACCAAGCTTGCACCACTTAACATTAATTAGCATTTTAAAAATGGGATGAGCAGTTCCTGCTCCATCACATACCCCCCAACTTGATCTTGCGGACCTCTGGGTTGTCCGCTGTGTAATAAAACAGTTGTTCTTCCAATGTTTGCTGCCAGACTCAGCAAACATTGGAAGCTTCATTCAAACAAAGAGAAAAGTTTACACAAGAGAGCCAACGAGCAATAAAGATAACCGACAGGATTATCGAGTTAATTGTACTGTATGACCAGCCACTGTCAGTGGTCGAAAACGTGGGCTTTCGCCGCTTAATTAACATTTGGAGCCTCGATACAGTTTGGCTGGTCGCAAATATATCTCCGAAACAGCGCTCCCTAAATAATATGAGACAGTGCGTGAACACATTCCATGTAAACTAAAGGACGTACAAACTATCAGCTTCACTACTGACATCTGGAGCTGGACACAGTGACGCCGTCGCCTTTTATTCTTCAAAGTGCAGTGCTGCAGGCTAACGAGTTTTGCGGCTCGCATGTGTCCATAGCTGAATCAATCGAGGGTGTGCTTGTGAAGTGGAATATTTATGAATCCCATGTTTATGTTATTTTACGCGACAACGTAAGCAACATGAAAAAAGCGGAAGTGATCCCCTCAGTTACAGTTCTAAAACGGCACCTTGCTCGGGAGAGCCAGGAGGACACTGGTATAAAAACAATGAAAAACACTCTTCTTGAGGCCGTCAAGAAACGATTCGCAACCATCGAGGAAGAGCCCTTGTATGCAGTTGCCAATCTCTTGTATCCACATTTCAAAGACAGGGTATGTCTATTCATTTTTTTTTCATGTCCATATTGATTATTGTCATTGCCATATTGAGTATATCTGAAGCACAGCATAAAATATATTATTTTAAATTATAAAATGCATAAAATGTCAATTAATACAGGGCTAGTAGTATCTACAGCTGTATATACAGATACACACCCAGGTATCGGATCGATACTCGGTATCGGCCGATACCCTGAGCCCAAGTATCGGGATCGGTAACGGGAGGGGAAAAATGGTATCGGAACATCTCTAATTTCTAACACGCGAGGTGACTGACACTCTCTGACTATTGAATAGCACACGACACGTGACTTTCACTCTTTTTTTTTTTTTACAATCACTCTCTCTCATATGTTCACATATGTAAGAGGAAACGCCTTAATAATAGAGTAGGGGTATTAAACAACTAATCCTAAATTGTGTAGTTTGATTTTTTGACATGAAATTCATAACAAGTGTTGTTGCATCTTTAAATAAAGTTCGCTTTTGTCACTTTGCATAAGTTACCCGTGCTTTATTTCTGAAAAAAAAACACTTTTACGTTACACATACGTTCTCTTCCAGTTCTTTCTATAATATGCTTTCTTGTGGCTCAGTTGGTGGAGCATTGTGCTAACAATGCAAATGATGTGGGTTCAGATCCCAGGGAAAGCAAGAACTGGAAAGAACTAAATTTGTTCATTAATTCAAATGTAAGTTGCTTTGGATAAAATCTGACAAATGGGTAAATGTAAAAATGTATTATCCAGTTAAATCTAAATCACCAAAGCGTTGGGTCGCCCTCTACTGGTCTTCGATGTACTAGGTATCCACGATACCAGGGTATTGACAATTTCAAAAAGGTTCAAGTACATTAATTCTTTACTCTGAACAGTTTTATATTTAATATTTAGGACCATAGTATTACAAAGAACATGTTGATATTATAGGCCATTTACACGATAGATCAAGGGGTAAAAACATTTTTTTAATCTGAACATTGATGGTACTTTTAAATTGGTGATCCAGTAACAGTAGTTGGAGAGCGCTAGTCAGTGCCACTGAAAGTCTGAAACCAGACACGTTTGTATTGATTGGTATGTAAAAGGTGGGTGCTCCACAGTATTAATTAGAACACAATTTTCAAGCAATATCGGGAATTAAAAGGTTCTCTCTGAACCTATTTAAAATATCGTTTAAAAACAGTGCGAATTTCACAAAAACAGTTTTGTGGCCCATTCAGACACAAGTTGTGTAGATTATTTTTTTGTTAATATTTTTATGGCCGTAACCTTTATTAACTTTTATGAACGGAGAGGACAGTAGAGTGGAGTGACGGGAGGCGAGGCGGGAAGGGAAAGGAGGAGGATGTGACGTTCACAAACGAATCGAATCTTTTGAACGGCTCATTAATATGAACGATTGGTGCCGAGTTGCGTTTAATCACGAGGCGTCGAAACGGGTCGAGACGACTCGAGAGTCGTTCTCCTCTGGGTGGAGGGGGATAAGTGTATTCCTCTTTGAGCAGGTAGCTGGAACAGTGGCATCCCCACAGCAGACTCTGTCATGGAGGTGCAGGGGAAAGACTTTTCTCCAAAACTGGACAAATACCCACAAAGAGGAAAAACCGCCTCAAGCACTCCAAAGTGAGAGCACTTGTGTGCACTTAGTTTTTCAGTATTGTTAAAAATGTACTTGTATGGAAATTTTGATACTAAAGATTTTTGCGTGAAACTTTATTGAGGCTTTCTTTGTGTAATTATAAGTATTTAGGTGTTGCTCTAAATAACAAGTCAAAGTAGTTTTGCACACATACATTTAATACAAAGGGTAAATAGTGATCTCACGGTCAACTCAGTAATATGGCTGTGGGATATTTATAAAGAATCCATATCAGACTTTAAAACCTTGTCCACGTGTCAAATTAAGCAATAATCAATATTGGTATAAAAATCTCAGCCCATTATTCCTGTGATAATTTCCAGAATAAAAAAACCCAAAAGAGCCATATGAGTTTTCTGAACGATTGATGGGCTGAGACTCAGTGGATTGATCTTGCTGTTCATGGAGAATGCAAAGACCCGGACACTGCATCACAAAAGTATTTTATTGAAATTGTACAACTCTGTTTTTGTTTCCTCTCAACCTAAGGAAGCGACATCACAATCGCATGCTGTCCAGTCCATGTGAAAGAAAGGGAGGATTCTGCTGTTCAATGAGAAGAACGAAACAAATGCAATCAGCTGCTCCCGTCCTCTTCAAAAATACTTTCCATCTAATCACATTTATACAAGTGTGTGTTGGTCGAGTGTGTGCTGCTCCCAGACAACAGAGGAAACTGAAATGAATGGAATTCTCACGATGTGGGCATTTCATAAAAGCTTCTGTATCTTGGATTATTAAAAGGAAGCTGTCCAGAGGAGTATGGGAAGGTTTTACTTAACATGCACACACAAAAATAGTCAGCTATGAACAACCTAGAGGACACTAAGAAAGCAAATATGTTAAAATTGTAAGTATTTTAATATTTGTCCTTTATTAGATATTTCAGATTTGACATCACTCATGCCATGTTTAACAGACAAATAGTCAGACACACCTTTGAAGGTCGACGCTACGACCCACCTTGCTTGCAAACAGACGTGAAAGAGATGCTACAGAATGTTACCCCATGATAAAGGTCGGGAGGTCGAGAGGGATTCAATTGCATAGCAATTTAATGGTCGACTCATTATCTCGCAAGGCAAAGTCACAGTGCCTACACGCTCCCAAGGGCTTAAGAACTACCTGCAACCAAAGCATGGGATCTCGCTCGGGGCTCGTGAGTTTCTTTACATGTCAGTATTTATCATCTACAGAGGATAAGACTTGCTAATGCAGCACTCCACCAAACACAAACTACCAGCAACTGTTTTGTCTGCCCTTTACCAAAGGGTTTGCGGTTCTCTTCGCTGGTCGGCCAGGAGAGATATTTGTGTAGAAAAGAAATGAAAGGGGGAAAAGACTAGAAGGGTAGAGGAGGTTCAAATGTTTGCATGTAAACAGGCACTCAATCCCTTGCTCTCTCGCTCTCTCTTAAAGAAAAAAGGCCAAGGTCACATCCAGCTTTAACCATGACATGGAGTTCATCTCGGAATGTCAACAGCAGCTTTCTCTGTTATCCATCAGTCACTGCAGGTCTCGATCCTCCAGGTATCTGTACTCAAAAGTGAATCCTTCCTTTTTTCTCTGGCCCCACTTCTCGTAGTCGAAGTAGATGTACGTGCCCTACAAGCAGAGAGCGATAGTGAAAGATATGCTCTAAACACCAATCATCACTTCTGGTGTTGAGAGTGAGAACCTGCTCAAATTCGTCAGTGATGGTCTTGGGTTCCTCGTGCCGCTGGAACCACATCATGTATTTGGTGTGGAACCTCCACGATTGCTTCTTCAGTGCTTTAGCCGACAGGTACTGTGCCTTTGTGCCCTGAGGAGAACCAGAAAAGCTGTTGGAAGACTGGAAAGGTGCAGCAGCAGCGATGTTATGTAACCGTACACAGACCTCCAAGTAGTAAAAGATGAAGAAGAGTGTTTCAGTCGACAATCTCTGGTAGAACTCAATGGAGTCTGAATGATGTGGGGGAACCTGGTGGTGGAACGGCGGAGTGGGACAAGGGTTTCTCATCAGGTACTGCCTGTAGAATCAAAATCAAAGAGAGATTATGTTCAGCTTGAGCTGCAGTCAGAACAAGGCTCTGTTTTACAAATTCAGTGCTGAAAATTAATGCTTTCAAAAAGTGAAGTGTTCACTCATTTTCCTCAGTAAACAAACAAGAATCTAAATCAGATCAATATTTGGTGTGAGCACCCTTTGCCTCCGAAACAGCAGCAGTTCCTCTAGCTGCACCTCCTGAAGGAAGTCGGCTGGTATGTTTCAAACATCTTCAGATCTTCTGGATGTAGTTTTCTGCCTCTTAATCCCAAGCACACTCAATGATGATGAGATCAGGGCTCCGTGGGGAGCATGCCATGAGGAATTGCATGATGGAACAATTCTCGCAATCAGTCCAGAATTCCTGCAGTCGTTCCGAAGTTGCTTGCTACTCAGACTTTATAAATATTTACAAATGCATGTTTTGATCTGGAAATGCGTCTCTCAATCGGAAAATTTGATTTGCATGGCCTTTGTCTAGGATCACGTGTGCAGCGACACCCAGCGTGGAGCCTGACGGTGCATTTTCGATTACAAACACTCATCCAAAGGTGGGTGGTAACTAGTTACATTTACTTGAGTACATTTTTGGGGTATCTAGTACTTTTGGAGCATATTTAAAGATGGGTACTTTTACTCAAGTACATTTTCTAGTGAAAAAACTTCTCGCGAGACGTTGGAGAGTCTGCATCTCCTGAAATTTCATGGAGCATTTTAGAAAGACAATGTTTCAAGGTGACGTTTGTGAGTTAATGAGGGCAGATCACCGATGTCCTCCAATCAATTAAATTTTTTTCACTTCAAGATGTGTTTCACAATGTGCTGCAGGCTGTGTGCACACAAAGGTAACTGCTGTGTACAAAAATTCCAGCTCCTACCTGAAAAAAACATTTGAACTCTATTAATGGTAATTTGGAAACTATGGGCACTTTGACCTTATAATACCATTGTCACATCTTCAGGTATGGAATTCATTTTGAGCAAAAACATAATTTTTAGCTAAAACAACAAAAATAAATTGATTATGATAAAATTATAATTATGGTAATTATGATAAAAAGCGACATTGTTTTTAAATACACTCCATTCTTTGTTGGTTAAGGTGGCACAGTGGGTAGCACTGTGGTCTTCAAGGTAGATGGTTCTCGGTTCACGGTTTGCATGTTCTCCCAGTGCTTGCAGGGGTTTCCTCCGGGCACTCCGGTTTCCCCCACAATCCCCAAAACCTGTGTTTGATTTTTTGAGTAATCTAAATTCCCCTTAGGTGTGAATGTGTGAGTGAATGTTGCCCTGCGATGGACTGGCGACCTGTACAGGGTGTACCTCTCGCCCAATGTGCACTGGAGATGTCACCCCCGTGACCCCAAAAAAGGGAATAAGCGGGTTGGAAAAAGAATGAATGTGTATGGTTTCATCATCAGCTTCTGTTTCTCTTCTCAGAGTTTTGATTACGCTCTCAGCATCTTCGCTTTTGCTTTCTTATTTTTTGTTTGTGTTTCTAAAAGTTACGTTTGTCATTCTGGCACAAACCTTCCATGGAGGTGGAGAACAGTGGTTCGCCCTCATTGGTTAGTAAGGTTTTGATTGGCAGCTCAATGAACCGGACGTACAAGCGTTAGGCGTCACATTCAAGATCCCAGAGCTGACGCAAGCACTCAATACGTCGCTTCTATGTTATCATCATAAGAGTAAAACGAAAACACTTTTAACATGAATTGAGGAAAATCTGTTCATGTCCTTAAATTCAGGTGGAAAATCAATAAAATTTATATATTTGGTTTTCTCAGGAGAGTGTTTGTCCACTGATACTGTATGTATACTGTATGTTGTCAAGGAAACAGAGTTGTGTCTGTGTTGAGAGTGAATATAAAATTGGAAATTATTTATTTCCAAAAATTAAAACCACGCTTGTTTTACATTGAGCATGTTGAGGCTGTGAAAAGTTGTTTCTCCTGCGATCACAATGTATTTTTGAGGATTTAAAGGTAAATTAAAGAACACTGGGGCCGCAGTAGAGCTACAATCGGGCTACATGATTGATGTTGTGTTTTCTTTATCTGAGCTTTTGTTGTGTTGCAAGCTGAAATGTGAGAGATTTAACGAAATGAACAAACACAATAATGTTGCTTCATCAAAGCTTTCCTTAATGTTTTTGAATGTGATACATTTTTGTTGACATCTATAGTCATTCATGCTGAAAGTAAAACAAATGATTTGTGATTGTTTCAAGTGAATCCAGTATTACGTATTACAAACGCCGTCAGTACAGCTTAAAGTAAAATAAATGAGTTGTTTTGTTAGATGAGCTGATAAATATGCATTTATTCACAAATATGCAATCATTAAAATCACTGGTGAGAAGAGCGGCGAACGCTTGTGCATCCGGTTCATTGAGCTGCCAACCAAAACTGTATTAGCCAAAGAGGGTGAACCACTGTTATCCCCGCCTCCAGGGAAGTTTTGTGCCAGAATGACAAACATAACTTTTAGAATCGCAAACGAAAAATTTTAAAGCAAAAGCGAAGATGCTGAGAGTGTAACCAAAACTGGAATGGAACAAACAAAAAATGGAGTGTATTTTAAATCAAAGTCAATTTTATGGTAATTACTTGATTACTTTGGCTTTTAGGTTGATTTTTTTTCTTTGTGATCCAAATTTGCGTTTTTTGTTTACTGAAATTACGTTTGTATTTGTGGGATGAAATGAATTCATGCCGTTGTATTTGAGTTACGACTGCAATATTCTCTCAAAACAAGCAGCAGGATATTATTCTTTATTTTCTCACTGAGACCGCGAGCGCTCTGTAACATCACACTCCGCTTGAGAGAGAGAATAATTTTTTAATTCAATTTTTTTATTCAATAAACAATTGCTTAATTATTTTTTAACTAACATAACCTCTATAACACGTGTAACTTGAGATCCCTGTTGGATGAACAACTGTAGGATGAAACGAACACAGCCAAACAAACCCATAATTCCTGCCACATACCGAGAGAAATGGTCACTGGTGAGAACTGTTAATAATATTCATAAGAACTTAACTGAGGGATTGTTGCTTAATAAACAAATAATAAACTTATTACTTCTACAATGCTTATACTAATATATATACAATATAAAAATAATTTTTACAATGAAATCCCTCGAAAACCTGGCTAAAGTATTGCTAAGTAAATAGCAGGAAATCAATCACTCATCTGTCACTACGCTTCACAAAACTCCCACCCGCAATGTCATCATCATAACCATAAACGAATGCAATACAATGGTACCTCAAGATACGAATGCTTTGAGTTGGCAAAAATTCAAAGATACGGAAAACACAAACAGTGTTGCTCTCCTAGCCGCATGTTAGTTCTGACGTCGCTCTGCGCTTCCGTGTCCTGGCTCTCTGCTCTCCCATTGACAGACAATGGGTAAAAGGTGCTGATACTTTGATCATCACACCAAAAACACTTTAAATCAGTTTAAAAATCAAGCAAACATTGTGCATAAGTGACCAATAGCAAATAATAACGTTTCTAAATGTTGTTAACATTTTCTCGAGTTAATAGAATTAAAGTACAAATATTAGTCTTTTACTCATAGGCTAATTACCCATGTACATGTATGAGGACTGTGTACAGTGCTTGTGGAGCGGGGTTGTTTTTCAGGAGCTGGGATGGTGAGGACACAAGTGCACCCACAGATATTCTGTAAATACCCATGAGTGATCTGAGAGCTTTCATAACTTAAAAACATGCCCCATGTCATTCCACTCCCAATTCACAGCAACAACACTTTCATTTGCTCATCCTTTTCAGACTGGGAAACAATATCACTCCCTAAATGTAGGTTTACTATAGAGTTGCTGGTGCAATGGAGGTGGAGAGAGGACAAGCAGTTCACAGGAGATATGGGGATCATTTAATAGTTTACTCTGGTTCATCAAGTGGTCTGCCTCGAGTGATCGTCACAACTACTGAACCCAGGACAAGAGCATCAAGCATACCTGATTCTCTCTGAATCGGATGGGTGGGGCATGTGCGTCCAAGCTGCCTCCTGCATTGCCTGCTGGTAAAGCTGCTCTTTCGTGAGAGGGGTGGGGCCCAGTGGACATGCCCCAAGCGAGGGTGGCAGGCTGACCTCCGAAACAGCTGGTTGAGGGGCCGTAGTGGCACCAGGAGGTGCCGAGGAGCCTGAGAACAGCTCTAAAGGATCTAGAAGGAGGAGTTTTGAATTTTTATAAAATGCGGTAATCTTGAGGCAATTTAATAATTAGTTAAACACTAACGATGAGGAATTGTGCATAGACACCTCTCTGCATCTGCACGGTGTCACTAAAGGAACATGATCATTGCAAAAACCTTTAAATCTTTGTGTTCCATTATAAATAAAGCACTGTGCAAAGGTTTCAAGCAGGGGTGGAAAATACGCCTCCAGAAAAATGCATTTAAAAATCAATTAATGAAAACTAAATCAGTGTTCACCACTTGCCTTTAAAACTGCAGCAATTCTTCTTGGTCCACTCAGCCGGGAGACATCTATGAGAACTAACCCCAGGTCATTATTCCCACATCAGAGCTATAAAGGTTTGTCTGTAACTCTTCAATATGACGACCGCTTCTGGCCAGACTTCTCCAAACAGTAGATGGGTGTATCTGTATCCTACTGGTTTCAGCCAGTTCTTAGAGTATTCCACTGCTCAAGTAATAAGCTTGATATGCCTTTTTTTATGTTATCACAGCTGTTTATGTGTCAGTTAATGACTGGAGTTCAATCTATATCATTAGCTATAATCACTCACATTTTCACACCTTCCTAAAACCTTTGCACAATACGGTAAACTTTTGGAACACAACACAAACCTATTTTGTGAAAATACGAGATTTGCAGGAGAATAAAAATAATAGTAATACATTTCATTTACTACCACCTTTTAAGTCACCCAAGGTCACTTTACATGGAGCAATTAAAACATCATTGTAAACATTGGGAAGACAAAAAATGTTAAACATCAGAAACATAAAAAGAATGGAGCAATTGAACACACAACTAAAGATTGCTCGGCGGTCTAAATAAAAATGTTTTTAGGCATACATATTATTATGAACAACATATTATTATGTTTTTAATAATATGTTGTTCACACTGTTCTAATTGTTTGCGAAATGTGATTCTTTTTCTCAAGTTTTATTTAAAATCACATTCAATCTCTTCATTTTCTAGCCCAGGCTTATTCCGGAAATGGGTTGAGATTTTCATTCAGAAAACTTCATAACTACTCCCCTGTTACTCACCAATTGGTTATCGATTTGAATATTCATGACTTGTATGGAAAGTTACTGTCTGACAATCAACGTTGAGATGTGAGGGAGATTAGAACGATTGACTACGAGCAACTTCAATACGGAGCGATCAACTTCATATTAAAGCAACAGTAATAGATGCTGTAATAACGTTTGGAGGGAACCTTCTGAGGCACGCAGCGCTGCCTGGAATGAGGCAAAAATGGTGGCTATCTGACAGTTTTTCAGCTAAATAAAGCCTCACGTATCCAGGGAGTCATTTCAGCAGAAACAAGAAAATGATTAATTGAAATTGGTTTCTGTTAAACAACACGTTTAACAAACCGTCAACATGTTTAATATTGACCGTCAATAAAATTAGGCCTTAATAAACATTGAAGCGAAGTGCCAAAATTTTGTCAAAAATGTAACCTTGTGATGACATCAGGGTAAACGTCCTTGCATCTGTAATAATTCGAGGCATATCAACTCTTTCTGTTTGATTATTATGGTCTGGGCACTGACTGCTTTCAGAACCAAGAATTGGCCTGTTCACCACAGTTTTAATCGAATGATCAGAGTCTGTTTCATCTTTGAAAACCAACTTCATTTATTAACGTTACACATTTGACTATTGCTAGCTCCGTGTTTCTCTAGCGCATTTGTTTCTGGATATCACGGGAGAAGGCATTGCTTTGTGGGTAGTGCATAACGGAAATCGGGTCTTTCGGATGTAGCCTGGATGTACATCCAGGCGTAACAATTTCAATCGTGTGACTTCATCAATGTTGTGAATTATAGCATTTTTTTAAAGAAACAAACTCTTTTTCTTTTTTTTTTGTTCTGAAACATCCACGGCTTCATTTTTTTATTTAATCTACTTGTAGAAATCACTATAATAGCCACTAAAAGGCTCAACATGTCATGACCCCTTTAAAAGCTTGCTGGTCACTGCTACTGTGGATCTCATTATGAGTGGGCAATGAGTTCCCCACAGCAGAATGCTCGATCGCCAAGTGAGAATCTAAGAGGATGAGGGTGGGTGAGCATGAGTGTAGTAAACGCGAGTGTAAGCGGATAGGTCAGTGAGAGAGCCTTGTAGGTGTGAAGGAGAATTTTGAACTGAGAATGGAATTTTACAGGAAGCCAGTAAAGCTTTGGGAAGACCAGGGTGATGTGATCTGTGCAGGGTGTGTGTCATCAGCATAGGGGCAGCATTTTGGACTAAAGGCCTTTACACACTTTTTTTTTATGCAGGAGCTGCATACAGTAAATCTTTAGCCTTAATCACACGGCGCTAATGTAACTATACACACCAGCTGGAAATCATATTTCAAATTTCGTCATATTTCAAGAAAGAAAGAAAGGAGATATGCAATCACTTATCTGTTAATATAAAGGCAAACTATTCCTTTTCTGGAAAATAAACCACCTCTTATTAAAGCTGGTTTCAGACACAGAATTTTAGCCCCGATTTTGCGTTTATACCCAGAATCGTATGCAAATCGGGGTTCGTGTACATGTGCAAACAGATAGTCACAGGCTAGCGAGATGCTTCTCAAATATCTACGTAGGCGAGTCACAATCATGCAGTGTGTTTTGACTGAAATAATGTCTGTGATTATCTGGAGCAAAGGAGAGCCGCATCCAGAGGGATACGAGACGATTTCAGTTCAAACGGGGGTTTCTTTTCGGTTTATTTGAACCAATTAATTAAAAATGTGTACGCTCTCATTTTTGATGATAATCCCATTCTTGTGCTCCAGTTTGGCACACGTGACCTCGCACAGTTTTCAAATCTTTCTTGCGAGTGCTTGGTTGCAAGACACAGTTTAAGAACAAGTTCTTTGCAAATTTGTCTAAAGTCTTGCCGTGTGAAATCATCTGTTGCTGATCTCTCGTCCAGAATGCATTTAGCAACGACTGGATGCTGCTCCATACAGTCTAATGGGACCCAGCTTCTGCTCCTCTGGGAGTACAGCTCCTCGTTTTGTTCTCGGGCTCTGCCTACTGGTGCCTTTCAAAGCTGAAGACACGTGACCAAACGAGCCAATCACAGCGTTTGACGCACTGCTTAAAAAAGACGAACGGGGTCCCTGGAATCAGGAACAGCTGTCTGAAGACGGCGCAGATGAGCGCTCGTGTTTCATATGTTACCTTTAGCATAATAACATCTAATAAAAAAACTGTATTCTTCATCAAAGCCAGAAAAAAAATTGATGATGATTGCCAAGGATATTGCCAAAATGAGGAATATAGACTAGAAAAAGAAGAGGCCCCGGAACAAACCCCGAAGGGACACCGGAGACGAATTAGAAGGGCGTGACCCATTTGAAAGAACTGTGAAGGATCGACAAGATATGATATGAACCACTGGAGAATAATAGATTTTAGGAGACCAAGCAGGGGAGGTTGGCCGTGTGTTTTGAAAGGAAATGTAAATATTTTAAGAAACACTTTTTTTCCTTCAATCATGATTTTTTTCCCCCTCAAACACCATTTCCCTTTAGGGCCTCCAAACCAACTTAATAAAGGAATTTCAGAAATTAGTTTTTGAAAAATATATCATCTTCACATATGACAGACCTCGATCTGAAAGGTGTAGTGATGGGATTTCTCCATCCAGAGCCAATCCTAGTGCAGCTCGCTCGGCCATCACTTTCAGAGAGCTCGGGGGCTCTGGAGCCTGTGAGGAAAAATAAAAATAAAACCCAAAATGCTTCAATCCAAACAAATTTCACCAGATCATTGACTTGTGCTACTCAAATAGAAGTGAGTGAGGTGAAACACACCTTGATGGCCTCAGTGCTGGGTGTATAGGAGTGTGGGCCGTTTAACAGACTTCCACCACCAGGTGTGCTGTCAGTGAAAGCGGGTGATGGGGAGGAGGGGGGCAGGGTGATGGAACTTAATAAACTGGGCCCATTATCCAGACTACAATAGACCAAGAGGTGGAGAGAGAAAGATAGCAAGAGTGAAATATTTGTTTAAGCTCCTGAAAATATGCTGGAGCACACTGACGTTTGATTGGTTGAGCTTGAGGACGAGGAATGGCTGTTTTGTGATTGGCTGGTACTGCTGAGCGAGGAATCGGGGGCGTTGTCTGCAACTACAGCACTATAACCTGCATTAAGCAAAGAGTTACATTGCAACAAGGATGAAAAGTGTTGCTATTTTACTCTACTTCTCTTACTCCCTTTGTACCACCCTGTGGAGCACATAAAGGAGTAAACAGCTAATAAGAATCAAGTCACTTACTGGTGGCTCCGTTTTGTTTGAGGCCACTGGGAGGTCTTGCAGGCGCTACATTTGTGCCAGAACTGCTTCCATTCCCACTTAATCCGCCGTCTCCAGTTACTGCTCCGGGAGCTGTACCCACAGGGCTCATGGGTAGCTGCGTCGTTGTCTGGAGAGATGTTTGTCCTGGAACCAGGTTCAAAATCCCAGCAGATAGGGAGCCATGGCCAGGACTGGAACCTAACAAGCCCAAATTTGGGCCATTTCCCATACCATTACTGGTTCCAGTTGTGTTTGATCCCCCTGCACCTCCGCTTGAAACAGATATGCCAGAACTACTACTGCTGCTACCAACAGGACTGGAGACGCTGCACGTTGCTCCTCCAGCAGCCGCTTGGGCGTAAGGAGCTGGTGTAGAGCCTGAGAGAAGCCCTGCCATGGTGTTGAGAGAACTTGACAAGCTTGTCATTCCCAGTGATGGCATCTGAGCCACATTACTGCTGTTGGTCACGGCCATCCCACCTTTGCCCAGGCCCAGCCTAGAGCCCTCGATCCCAGAACCAGCTGAAGACTGGGACTGAGAATTGGAAGTTACTGGACCGGGTGTGCTGGAACTAGGCATGGAGGACGTGGTGGATGCTGGTATGGTGGGGTGACTGGGTGGACTCGAAGTGTTGTTGGACGGTGCGGCTGTAGAGGAGAGTTTGACCTGTGCTTGCTGTTGAGACTGAGGTGGATGTTGCTGCACTGCACTGCTGAAGCTTCCCAATAAGCTGCTGCCCCCAGACACTGCCGTGCAGCCCCCAATAACAGTAGCCATAGAAACCAGTGAAGAGGAGGATGAGGAGGAGCCCGAGGAGGCAGATGAGGAGAAAGACGAGAGAGATGGGTTGCCGTTCTTCACAGGAGACTGTTAAAGAGGATCAACATTTTCATGATTTGAAAGGATGGTGCACAGAAGAGCAAAACCTGAATAATCTAATTGTATACATCTTCTAGATCTTTGAGTAGGGCTGGGTGGTCTACCTTTTCATACCGAATTACAATGTTTTTTTTTGTTACAAAGCTTCGGGACACAGAATGGTAAAACGTTGCACCGCGGGATGTTTGAATGTTTTGCTGTGGTACCAAACACTTTCTGCGGCTGCACGAGAGCGCTGAAAGCATATAAAGCTGCGAGCAGCATTGACAAAATGTCACAGACACAGAACTTCTAACGCAAAGAAGTGCCTTGTGTGGAAATCCTTCGGCTTTAAAAAAGTTTGACCCATGGTGTGTGTAAAATATACACGTCATCAAGATGCAACATCTGAATGTTGCAAGTTGTCTAAGTGAATGTTTACTTTAACATATTTCTATTTGAAATACTTCCTGGTTGGACTTGAAGCAATATTACTAAAGTTTCACAAAGTGTTCAAACATTTTGTATTTACTTGTGTCAATAAAGCAGTTAGGGGTGACGTGTAGTTTACATTGTAGCCAGCTAAAAGATGTTTTCAAGTTGCAAAACTTGCACAGTAAATGCATTCTGATTTCTTCATCTCATTACATTTACACAGCGTTCTATGTGAAACCATTAAAACCTGGATTAAAACTAGTCTGGTCATTCTAAGCAAATTTACTGCAGTAACTCTTTTCTAATTTAATACAGTGACACCATGTTGAAAAGTACAGTGAGATAAATTTTTGGTCATACCGCCCAGCTCTATCTGTGAGTACCGCAAACATTCCTTTAGCTCTCACCTGACTAACTTCACTGTCTGTCGATCGACCGCGCTTATCTTCGGAAACCTCCTGAGTAACACAAAGTCACAGACAGTTTAATGAATGAAGAAAACATGACCAACGCCACTTAAAGGTGTCTAAGAAAGCATCTATTGTGGATAGTACAGTGTTGCCAGCAGAAAAATAATTAAAGACGTTAAATTAACCCGTGTGTGGCATTTATGGATCCTAATAATTCGCATTAGTCGCTAAAAACAAATCCGCTCCAAACTTTACGGATCTGGTGAGCACATTGTTAGCATCAAAGTAGATTATCTCCTGGTCATAAACTAGACGCTGGGAGGTCAGAGCTTTGTACACAAACGGTACTTGTTATTGTCTGAAACTCTAAAACTCTAAGCTGAGCAGCACTTTAGGCTCTGATGGCGTCTGCGAGTGGCGCATGCTGAGTGCATACTGAGTGATACTGAGTGTGGCATGTAGACTATTGTCAATTTTAAAAAAAAATCAATGGAAATAATTGTGTTAACATTTTTGGGGGGGTTGGGGTTAGTTTGCGTGATCTTTAATGCTTTCAAGACAAATGAAAGGTAAGGGCTGAAAGGTTCAAAGTGAAGCTGCATACCGCTGTTCCTGTAGCAGGAGATGGAGGGATGGGGGAAGAGGAAGTGGTGGAGGTCGGTGTACTACTGGACTGAAGGAACATTTCGTCTTCAATGTGACCATGAGGAGACGTTGCCATCAAGGATGCCGCTGAAGAAAAAAAAACAACAAGCACCAATCTCAGCCACCATTATTCACGTTGTTGCCAGTCGCACAAACACTTACGTATGTCCTCCAAGTCCAGATCATCATAAAGGAACTCATTCTCTTCAAAATCTGGGTCTTGTGACGAGTCAATGTAATACTCCACATCATCTTTGATCTTATGGATGGCATCCACCAGGATCGAATCATTGTCCAGCATCCTCAGAATCGTTTCTAGCATTCGTATGTGGTACCGGTGCCTCTCAATTAACCTCTTCAGCTCTTCAATCCGATCCTGTTTCTGGAAAGAAACACAATTAAGGGCCACTCACCAAGCTGAAACAAAGGAAATTGTTTTGATGAGAGCCAAAGGATTCGTCTTTTACACGGGTTATTAAAACACTTAAAATGATCACCTTTTAATAACATGCAAACTGAATGGAATTGTCATGATTTTTCATAAATAGAACATTTTATTTATGTCAGAAAACTCTTAATTCTCATTGGAACAACTTCATTCTGTTCTATTCGCAAAAGGGGCGTGAGAAAGCTGCTGTAGACTTTTCCCGTAGTCCATCATGTTAATGACTCCTATAATATCAACATGTTCTTTGTGATTAAAGCTGTGGTTCTAAATATTAAAATATAAAACGAATTATTGCACTTGAACCCTTTTTTAATTGTCAATACCTGAGGTATCGTGGATAATTATTACATATTAAAATATTAATTTCTGCATAGAATAATACTGTGGTAGAGGGCGCTAAGGTCAACGACGTTTACCTGATTAATACTTATAGGACGTGTTCTAGAAAGAAGAGAATGTATGTGTAACGTACAAATGCTGTTACCAGAAATAAAGCTCCGTTAACTTATGCAAAGTGTCAAAAGCTAACTTTATTTGAAGATGCAAAAGCAATTGTTATTTGTACTTTACGCAAACTACGTAATTTAGGATTTTAGTTGTTTGTACCCCTATTCTATTATTAACGCAATTGGGCAAGTGAAAGAACATATAAGAGCAGCCAAAATGGAGTCATGTGACGCACAGATGCATCCTGAAATGTATATCCACAATGCTTTACTAGTCAGGATGTGGGGAAATCATGCTATACAGTGGGTGAGGAACACAATGCTTTCACACTGTGCCAGCTAATTGCACTTCTGAGCCATTTTTAGAGCGACGTATTGGTTGCTAAAGCTGTTAAAATCCTGCAATATATACGCAAAATATTGATTTTGTAAGGAGCGGTGTATGTTAAATATAGTGTCACCCATATACCACTATTTCATGCTGCTTTAAACAGCTTTTTTTTGAGCATGTTCAAAATAAATTTTAGATAAATTTGAACTCATATCGATAAGACTAGACACCTAGAGATTGCCACCAAACTCAGGCAGTCTTATCCAAAGGCCTATGCAACAAGGTTAATGGTTTGCTGAATTTCAATGTTTTGCCGTGGAGAAGGAAGTTGTTAACTTAGACATACAGTAAATGATGGGTCTCAAAACGCACATATGTAGTGCCAATCATAACGCTATCATGGGGCCATAGGAAAGACAGCAATTAACATTCATAAAGTTCTCCTGTCACCAAAATGTAATATGTGTGACAAGAATATTGTCTAGATCAGGGGTATCAAACTCATTTTCACCCAGGGCCACATTACCATAATGCTAGATGTAAATTATAAATGTAAATCAATGTAATGTAAAATAAATGTAACTACTGAAACCGGAGGTGTAGCGTGAGAGACCACTCAAATGCGTGAGTCTTATGTTCAATGTGTGAGAGTTGGTAGCTCTGCAGTTTCACTCTTGAGTACGGATGCGGAAACACCGTTGAGGCTACCGTAGACCAAAGGCATTTTGGGAAATGTAGTTTTTTTTAAGACACTCAAAACTTTTAAGCTCTCGCGGGCCAGATTAGATTACATGGCAGGCCACATCTGGCCCGCGGTCCTTGAGTTTGGCACATGTGGTCAAAAGCATTAGTGGACAATAAGCACACTCAGTCATGGCATCACCATGTTGTTTTTGTTTTCATTATTTATTTCTCCCCCATTATTCTAGATTTTACCAGCATTTGAAAAAATCTCTATATGCATTTTTTAGACCAAGGTCGTTTGAGTTTGAATCATGTCCTCACCACAAATGAACCACTCCAAATGAACCACTTTGTTTGGAAGCAATCTCCTCAGCAAGGTCTTGTGATATGTTAATTCCTTGTTTGGTGAGCAAATTAACTAAACTGAACTAAATGAGGCAATGGTGAAACTAACAGAAAATTATGGAAAAGAGTGCAAAAGTGAATGACCAACCTCTTTGTCTCCTTTCTTTTTTCGTGTTTGAACAGAGAGGGACTCAACTTCACTCTCAAACTGGTCCACTTGCATGTTCAAAGTGTCTATTGTGTTCTGTACGAGAGGAACAGATCATGTCATCCATGGATAGCTTGTATCCTTTTGAAACTTAAAATACTGTTAATATAATACTGTTATGTAGTGAATTGTCTAGTACCGTTAACCACTGTTCAGTTTCCTCCTTTTCTTTTTGTGCTGGGTCCACTTTCTGAGCCAAGCCCAGCCCCTCTTTGGAATACGCCTTGGTCTTGGTTTCTCTTTCAACTACCTTAAAGCGCTCCATTTGCTAAGGAAAATAAAAAAAGAGTTGTGTAAGAAACTTAATGATTTGGTTTAAAATATGCAACAAAATATAAATAATTGAACAGTGACAAGTTCTTACCGTTTCAATAAGTTTGCGGTTCTCCACGAGCTGCCTTTTGTCTTTGATCTCATTTGATGCAACCCATGTTTTAATCTGGTCTCGTAGCCGCTACGAAAAACAGACGGGGAGAATCATACTTATTGAAGACACTAAACACAGTGTACAACCCGTTATTTGATATCTCCGCTTCATCAGCCACATAACAGCCAATAGCAGCGAATACCTCTAGGTTTATAATATAGTTTATTCATTTTGTCCTAACAAATAAATAACCACATTCATACCTGGAGCTTTTTAATTTCTTTCTTGAGATCCGCCTCATATTTTTCCTTCTGATTGGCATTGGCTGCATTGTGAAGCTAAGCAGGAAAGTGATCATTAAGATAATGACGTGTGTATTATCTGTCTCTCTAATGGTCTCGTTCACTGAACATTTCAAAACACTTTACCTTTTTCCAGATGTCTTCAAACTGTTCAACACCTTCAGCAACTTTTTTCAAACATCGATCTATTTCACCTGTTTTTTTTAAGCACATGAAGATGCAGAAAGTCTTGAAGCAAACAATGACACAAATTCTCTGGGCAGAAACATGAAGAAGCGGACAGAGGAAAATTTAAAAATACCCTTACCTTGAAGTTTTCTCTTATCAGCCATGGCTTCGCTATGATACTGTCTTCATACCTTCTGTCACTACAACACCAGAAACACTGTTATTAACATGTGCAGTGTGAACCAGGTGGAAAGATCTAACGTTGACTTTACACTGATTAAAAATCATTTAGAAAATAGTCATCCAACCATTAGCATATTTAATGATGTTTATGCCCTCGGCTACATGGATTATTGACTATATAACCATAGAGAAAATGGTGAATATTATGCATCTTTACGGACAGTTCGCTTTAATCGTTCCCACGGGTCACAGCACTTGTTATAACCGTAACGCCAACGCGTTCACTGAGTATTTACGGAGATCAGATCACTAGCCACCATGATGCTAACGGTTTACATCAGATCAACACCATCCCTGAATCAAACATGCCATAAGTATATTTCACGCTGCCACTGCATTTAGACTCCATTATTTATATTCTTGCAGTATACATGGATTGAGCCGCTGTTGTTATGATGTCGAGTAGCTGACGGCTAATGCTCTGCTAGCACACACATATAGTTTTCCAACAGAATGTGTGGGGGACTTCAACTGTTAACGTTATGCTGAGTGCACATTCGTCGTGTACCTTTATCAAGCGCGTGTAATACTCGCCAATATCTCTATAAAACAGCCAGGACCAAAATATTCACAAAATGGTAATTTCAAATTTGGTAATGTTTTCAGCTCGTCAATCCCCCTCTGTCCAGTACATTAAAGATGGACGGCAAACCCCGCCCACCGCTCGCGGATGAGTTCCCGCCTCTCGCCATTTTTCTCTTTCATGATTCGCTGAAAATACCTGTAAATCAAATACCACATTGAGGTTATATCCGGTGGAAAACTGATCCACAGCTTTAACATCACAAATCCATGTGAAACTGTTGTCCACCTCTTCTGGAGCTGCCACATTACCAAGTTTTTTTGGAGAGAATTTGTGAATTTTATTCAAAGCAACATTCATGAGAGATTTACTCTATGTTGGAAGGAGTGCGTATTAGGCTTCTACGACTATGACAAATCCCAAAGTAAAATATTTCATATTATTAATCTTCTCATTATACTTGCAAAATTTTATATTCACAAATCAAAATTTTCCAACTCAGAACCTATCTATCTTTCTCTGTGAGCTTCGTCAACATATATGTGTAATGAAACTAAGTAACAACAAGAAAGCCATCAGAACTTTATCAATATGTAAATATTTCTCTGTATTCGATGCCTCTTAACTGTGTGATCTGTGTATAGATAGTATTGTAATATGCCCCGTATGCCTTTTTATTTTGATCCTTTTATTTTTCTTTATTTTTTGGTTATTTAATATACAATCATTTGTACATGCTCAATTGTGATACTCGTTTAAATATATGTATCATTGTATCTATTAATATATGTATCATTGTATGTATGTTTAAGCAATAAAAAAAAAGCTTTAACATCACAAATTTGTAAAATAATGGAAATGATTATTAAAAAAATTAATAACGAATTTCTGTTTCAAATTTAGAAGCAGATATTTAGAAGTAAACTGTATTTTTGATGTGTTAAAAACATATTGTATACTCTTATTGAATTTTGCGTATAATTTGACTTTTTTTTTAAATAATATTGAAAGGCATTTAACAGTTGGAGATTATAGACCTATAGTTGGTAGTGGAATGCCGCAAGGGAGTGTTTGCAGTCCTTTCCTTTTAAATATGAATTTTAATGGAAATTATTCAATAGTAATACCACCTGAACAGGTAGAAAATTTGATTCGCCAATATCTTCTGCTGATCTTCACAAGCCTCTACAGCAAATGCCCAATAAAATGGCACCAGTGCCCAATGCTGGTTACCCAACTGAGTTCTACAGAGAGTCTTGGCAAGTGCTAGCACCCAGTATCTGCAGAATGGTGGATGACATTAAGACTGAGGGTAAAGTACCAACAAACATGAATTCAGCTTTTATAAGTCTACTCCTAAAACCAGAAAATGAACCTACACTGCCATCAAATTACAGACCAATCTCTTTTTATAAACGTAGACTTAAAAATAATCGGTCAATTTGTAAAAAAAAAAATTACTCCTCATAAAATTCACACAGATCAAACAGGTTTTAGCCAGGGTAGATACTCAACAAATAATATGTGTAGACTGATTAACTAACCTCGCAACCAACCAAAAGCTAAAATCTACCATTATCTCTTTAAATGTAGAAAAAGCTTTTAACAGAGTTAACTGGAAATTCCTATTAGCTACACTCCATAAGTGTCTGGCTTCAGACTTTCAATGGCACTGACTAGCTCTCTCCTACTATTGGACGACCCCAACTAGCATTGACTAGTGCTCTCCTACTATTTGACGCACTTATGTGACTGGCTCTCTATTGAATAGCACACAACATTTGACTTCATACGTTCCTGAAGCACGGTGTGGACACCAAACATGTAAAAGTGTACCATCAATATGCAGATTAAAATAAATGTTCAAAATAAATTAATATCGTGCTGTAGTCTTTTCCCTTAATCTATCATGTTAATGACTTCTATAACATTAACATGTTCCTTATTAAAGCTGTGGTCCTAAATATTAAAAAATAAAAGAACTATTGTACTTGAACCTGTTATGAATCCGATATAAAATTAATTTACACAGTCCAGTTCTGAGGTCCGGGCCCCTGCTCTTGTTCTGTGGGGGCGTGGGTTGGCTCATCATTGGGTTTTTTTAGTTTAATTTGTCTGTGTATGTCCGTTCAGATCAGATTGTACTGTGAGGTGTTTGGTTCTGTGCACTGCCCATCCGTGATCTTTCATCTTTATTATAAATGGTCTCATTGTCATCCTTCACAGATTGTTAACTCTTCTGTTACTATGGACTGTGATTGTTTTATAAAATCTTTATTATGATTTTTTCTTTTTTCTGAAACTAACTGCTGTAATATGTTCAGGAAGGTATTATTCTCACTCCTGACTCTTTCCGCCTCACATATTTCCCTTCCTCTCTTCCCCCTCTCTATGAACATCCTCCTGTCTTGATGTAATTAATAATAAATAAATAAATTCACAGCATCCATCCAGAGGAGGAAACACCACAGCATACCTTCATTCCCCTGGAGAGAGCAAAACTTTACAACTCAATGAAGCACCCCTTATAAAAAACAATGCTGTTTATACACACAAAAAGAGTGGTCTCTTGTTTACAGCAATGTTCATAGTTAATTCTATCAAATGACTGCACTGGACATTAAAGTTTGGCTGGCTTTGAACTTTTTAAATTTTAATGAAAGGAAAACTGAAGTTATAGTATTTGGACTGAGTGGCCCTTGTGAGTCCACTTCTGCTATCCTGGGTCCACTGGAAGAACATTTTAAACCCTCTGTTACCAACCTTGGTTTTAAGATTGACAGTGATTTTAACTTGGAGGGACAGATCAGATCTGTAGCGAAGTCCTGTTTTTACCATTTAAGACGTCTGGCTAAGGTGAGACCATTTCTTTCTAGGCCACACTTAGAAACTCTGGTACATGCTTTCATCTCGTTCCGTCTGGACTACTGTAATGGACTTTACTATGGAGTGAGTCAGTCTTTGCTCTCTCGTCTGCAGCTGGTTCAGAACGCTGCAGCTCGTGGGGTGTGTGCTCGTTTTTAACTGGTACCTATAAAACAGAGCACATCACCCCGGTCCTCGCATCCCTCCACTGGCTGCCTGTGTTTTAAAGAATTCATTTTGAAATCAAAACTCACTTTGTTGTGCTCAAAACTCACTTTTATTCTTTGGCTTTTAAAACTGGCAGAACTTAGCTTCTTTTATGTGTTTTACGATTATGTGTTTTAAAACTGTATTAATGTGGTGAATGTTTTAACTATTTTTAAAATCTCTGGTGCAGCACTTTGGTGTCAGCTGTCGTTGTTCTTAAAGTGCTTTATAAATAAAGTTGGTATGGTATAGTATGGCACTATAATGTTTATTGTTACCCGATTATTACAAATGATGTCCTTATTTTCTCCTCACCCTTGCAGTGTTCACTTCTCATTTGCTCTTCCTTGTTTGCGTTCACCTCTCCTTTTCCTTACTGTCAGTTCTACGGTTCACACCTTGTGACTCTCCATGATTGCTTCCCTGCTTTCTTGGATTTTCCTGCGCTACTCTCTGAGATGCTGCTGGGTTTGTCCATATGCTCTTGTTGCCTTCTCATGTGACTTTGTTTCTGCTACTCAGATTCACTACATTGACTCACCGTTATGAGTGAAATCACTGCACATGTGAATGGTATTATCCATTCACAAGAATCCACAAATCCCAGCACTTTTAAAATCACAGGACTTAACAAAACCTGTGCTTTTGAACCCATAATAGGATGTCACGGCTGGAAGGAGGAAGAGTCTGTTTTTTTTACAATAAGTGCTAATGAACAATAGCATTGCTCATCAAGGAAGAGGTAATGCTTATTGATTGAAGAGGCAGAGCAGCAGCAAGGAAACATCCACAGAGAACCAAGGAACTGAGGTTTCTGTGAGACACAGCAAACAATAGAGGAAGCAGGAGTGGAACCAGTTACAGTAACGCTAGAGAAGTGACGTGTAATACAGAGGAGTGCTGATGAGACCCGGTCACTGATTGGTGAGGAGTGAAACACAGAGATTGGGTACAGTTGATGTGGCAGTATTTTTGGCAATATTGTTGAATATTAATTCATTACCCAAAAAAAAAAAAAAATTCTGAAAAGCAAGGTTTAAGAAGATTTAACAGAAAATGTGGCTTTTTTTAGCTTACATTAGGCACACTGTTCTAAGAGGAAAGGAAAATAAGGAGGAAGATGGAAAGACAAAGATGAGGAGAAAAATAAAAGGAGCTTCAAAGACCCAGTGACTATTTGAGAGTCCAAAGCAGAAAGAGGCAAATTCCTTGTTGTGATGTAACTGTCATATGCAGTAATTCCTCTCCCTGCCTTTGAAGGCCACCACACTTGTTGCTGCCTTAGATCTTCTTCATGGTTTTTTGTGAGTGTAATGTTTTCCACCTGTGCTCAATCACAACAGGCTATTTAAGTGCTGCTTTGTTTCCCTGCCTTTCACTCGGTTTTTGTTTGGACACAGCTGTGCTGTAAACTCTAATCCTCCTCGCTCTTCGTCAAGTAAGGCAATTTCTTTTTGTTACATTTTTGCTGTTGCTCAGCTGTTTTGCTTTTACCCTTCTGGAGTTTGATTCCCTGTATTATTTAATTAAAGAAAGACTTTATTTTTTGAAGCTCTGCTTGGAGTGTCTCATTTGGGTCCTATTCCAATCTCAGTGGTGCAACAGTTTTGTGACAGTAACGCACTGTTTGCGCTGTAACTTCCTGTTCTACCTCAGAAATTAACCAGAAAATAGGATTCAAACTTTTTTTTTTATTACTGCATAAATGGTAATTATCAAAAGGAGCATTTTTGTTATGCTCTGGTGGCGTAATGGTGAGGAAGCTCCACATATAAAGCACAGTTGTGCAAGGCTTCCTGGGTTTGACGTCCCAACTTTGCTTTCACTCCCTATCACCACAAACATTCATGTTTGTTCAAAATACCCCCAAAAATCTTTGAAAAGTATTCTAAAGCCTTTTTCAAAGGATGATCTAGAATAGCACTGTACCCTTTACAATTTATAGAACTTCAACTTTCTTTTTGAAAGAGCTGTTTGTTTTTTTCCCAACAAAATGCTGCGTTTTCATGCTCCTGTCCATGGTCAAACTTCTGCTATAGTCCTCCTGTTATAATCTCAGATACACTGTGTCTTTTTTTTCTGCTTAATTATCTGTTCCTGTTGTAATTCAACAACAGCTTATTTCCCTTCACAGTCTGTGTGTTAGTTCCGCTTGAAGACAAGCAGGAACGAGTGCTCAACCTGATTGGTTACTGGCCAAGGCTATGGGGATATGGAGGATTGGAGCGTTTTGAATTCCCAGAAAAGAAATATAAGATTACACAGATTTGCGTGAACAAATGTAAATACAATTTTACGCACATTTCTGGTAAGAAAACCAACAATAACTGAAATCTTTATGAATTGCAATTTTGCATAAAATATCCCTTTAAAAAAATATGCAATTTTTTAACAATCAGAATTTCCTGAAATTATAATTTTTTTATTTGTTTTTTTTTTCCTTAATTTTCTTCAACCCAATAAAATCAATGAGGATATGTACTTTCACACAATGTCAGAACACACCCATGAGCAGTAGCCCAAGCTTCAAAGTTTTTAGTGCAGAGCTCCAGCCTGGACTGAGGAAAAGCAGAACTTGCAGTAACAGTGTCTTGTTTTAGTATCTGGGATTATTTTCAAAATAAAAAAGTTGAAACATTTTTTTATTTTCAACCAGAAACATTAAGCTATTCTCTCAAACAGTGCTACCCTCTGCGGCACCGTGCTGCCTGGGATGAACTTTTTTCATTCCAGGCGTTATTTACATTTTTCCATGAGGACAAGTCATCATTCTGTAAAGAAATGCAGAGAAAACAGTTAAACAAATAATTGGATAAAAATAAATAAAGTATATAAAAATAAAATAAACTCTTACAGTCTTGTTGGGAAAATTTTTCATTTGTTGTGCAATTCATCCATTCATTTTCCAACCCGCTTATTCCCTTTTCTGGGGTCACAGGGGTCTGCCGGTGCCTATCTCCAGTGCACATTGGGCGAGAGCCGAGGATACACCCTGGACAGGTCACCAGTCCATCACAGTTGTTGTGGAAATTGTTCTGTTGAATTCATCACCCTCACTAAAACAAAGCACATGTTGTATAAGAAAAAAATTCAAGTTTTTGTTGAAAGAAAAATTAAAAACATACCTGTGTTGATAAATGGCTCCCCAGAGAAAAACCTGTTCAGCCTCTTGCCACAACACCCCCCCACCTCACAACTGCCATGAATGATGGTCTGTAAAATATAAAACAATTTACAAAAAATTATTGTAATTATTACAGACATATTTCTAGTTTTTCTTCTACGAGATTTAAGTACAAAAAAAGAATGTGCAATATTATTTTTCTTATACATTCTACTACTTCTAATAGTAAATACAGTAGCATAAGTATTAAATAATAGTTGTAAATACTGTAATACACACAGTAGAGCTACATAGTACCAAAATGTTATAAATAATAATTGTATAAAATGTTCTACATTTTATTTTAACATTTTCACTTTAACCTTTTTATTTATAACCCATAATAATAGGTAATAGTGCACCATGTGTTTGAAAATAGCTTGGATGAGACGTCAATAATAATTGACATCCAATCAATCTAAAGTGTCAACTAAAAGGTTTGTTTATGGTGTGATAAGGCGTCACATTGTTTTCTGCCATAAAACGGTCATTTTCAGCAATCGCTTCAATAAAAAGAATAATCTTACATACGTGTCTGATGCCGTGACTTCCCAGCAGTATATAATACTGGTAAATTATCACACATGCTGTAAATGTTCATCCACGTCCGTCTGGTAGAGCATCTTGGTCTCGAACATTTAATTCGGCAACAGTCTGGATCTAAAAACAAACATTAGAGAACACATCAGCTTGTGGTGTTCACAACATCTCAGTAAAGATGGAAACTTCAACCTAGAGCCTAGAGACCAACCTTTGATGGTTAATTTAGCTGCCGGAGTCAGAAAAGGTGATTTAAAAAAGCTCAGGGCGACTCCACTTTTGTGGCACATCAAAAATTGCAGAGGTGTTGTTGTCAGAGGACCTTTTTCTTTTTCTGCTGTGATTGGTGGCAGGAGGAGGGAGATCTGGCTCGCTCAAGATCTCCGAAATCTCTGTTTTGGCTTTAAACTTATGGAGGTAGCTATCCAGCCTGTCCACAATGTCCCCATCAGCAGCAGTGAAGTCAACATTCTTAAAAACATCAGCAAGAATGTTGTCCAGCCACATTTCAGTCCTGCTAGGCCTAGAACTCTCCCTCTTCTTTAAACGTCTTCTGCGGGGAGTCTTTACAGCTACAGGAAGGTTAGCGTAACCCACAAAAACTGGTGGCCGCTCTTCAGGCACGTACGCAGGAGGACAATTCAAATCTAGACACAGTAAAAAAAGGTTATTTCACCTTTGAACTGAAATTCTACAGTATTTATGTAACTACTAATGGCTTACTTTCATGTGGCTTTAGACTCGCCGGGGTCACTAGCGGAGCAAAGTGTGGATGGGTGGGGTTGAAGAAGACAGGTGGAGGCAGAGGGTTGGGGAAGTGACTGGGATAATAGGGAGGTGGATAGGGAGGTGGATAAATAAATGAGGGATGTGCCATGTAGACAGGAGGAGCCATGGGGGGACCTTTAAAATGGAAAAGTTGTTTAGTCACACAAAAGTCAAAACTTGTGACTTGTGTACAACTGTTTTAAAAAAAATCCATGTTAAAAGTGGTAGAAGGTCTGGGTGCAAAGTTCACAGACAGTTAATGTTATTTAACGGCAAAATACTAAAAGTTATTTTAAGGTAGAATTCCATAATGACTGTTATTTCCCTTATAATTAAATGTCAGTCTTTAACAGTTAAAAGCTAATATAATTCAGTCATCCATCCACATGGGGGCAGTTATGTACATCTTGTGGAAGACAAGCCGTCTGCAGTGCACTGTGCTCATGAAGCAGTCAGCTTAAATAAATGAATAAAGCAGCCGTCATATAGATGGACCCCTAAGCTCTAGTGTATTCTTATGATTGGTAATTTATGATCCTCAAAACACATTTGTTTGTGAAGGAAAGCTGGAATCGCTGAGGTTGTCGGTGCTGAAGAAAAAGTAAGTTGCTTGTTGTTGTTATCTGTTAAAGACAACCTCGAAGTTAACTTTATTTCCGCGTCAGAAAAGAAGTTTTGCTTTTATTTTGTTGGTGTTGCCGAATATTTTTTGTTTCCGTGTATACATTTTCTACACTCCGTCGACGCGACAGTTACGCGTTGCCAACGTCTACTATGTGACCGCAACCTAGGCGCGTGCTCCGACGACTCGACGCAGACGTGACGGACACGCTTGCAGTGTGAAACAGGGATTTAATGTGAAATAGTGATTAATGTAAAATGCTCAAAAAAAAATTTCTTATTGCGTGAGCGGCTTTGTATTCCTGTTCACCTTTGTGTGTTATTTTGTGGTTGCACGTCTCAACGACGTGTACAGCCCAACTAATCGATTTTCGTTGACAACGGCATTTGTTGTGACAACGGCGTTCGTCGAGAACGAATATCGATTATCGATTATTTGTTGAAACCCTACGCAAAAAAACAATAAAACGAGAACACGGGAAATACAACGTTTTACACAAACATAACATGCAGAACAACACTGTCTTATGACAAAACAGTCTAAAACAAACAAAACGCGAAGCAATTTGAGCTATGTTGGTACGGCACAAACTAGTTTTTACTATAATAACTTAAATGGCAGTAATAAAATGCTGTGTTAATCAAGTAACATGAGCTCTCCATTAAAAACGTGTATTTGGAGCTTTCGTTACAGTTAATTTTTCTTATTTTTTTTTGACTGGGTAGGAATAAACGGAAATATTAATGAAAATATATGTTTATCTTTATATAAAATAGCCTCTTACCTTTACAGAAGTAACTTATATTTAATGTATGAATAGTTGGATGAAATCATCAGTTTCCTTGAGGAAGTGATGTTTTCTTACCTCCTTGAGGGATTGGAACCAGAGGTGGTATGTACCCTGGGCCAAAAGGGCTCATGGGATGACAGAAACTGACACTGTTTTCTTAATTGGCACAGCTTTTTTGTTATTAATCCAACTTTTACATTACAGTTAAAGCATTGAAATATTTTACAAATATTATAATAATTTTCATTCGAGTGAGCTATTTTAAGTCACAGGATGCTTTGTTAACAGATGGAAAACCAATCTTTAATTCTCATGCCTGCGATTCTTAATGAGCATACAAAGCTAAATTAAAATGTAAAACATGTAGTAAACCCCTCTAAATCAGCAAATATAACTGATTTATACAAAAATCGTTTACTTTTTTTTGTAATTAGTTGAGTTGACATAGACGGTACGCTAAATTTTTTGATTTAAGTAAACTATTTTTTTTATTTTGAAAAATATTATCAAAATATATGTGAATAAAAGCAAGTTGTGTAAGTATATATGTGTGTGTATATATATATATATATATATTAAGGGTGTAACGGTTCACGGTATGTATTGAACCGTTTCGGTACGGCATGTTCGGTTCGGGACACTTGCGTACCGTTTCGGTATAAATGATATAAATGT